>OLKM01001163.1:42232-69732 GCA_900291075.1 Melanogrammus aeglefinus | reverse complement strand
GTTGTAACTTTGCAGGCAGTGTTGTGCCTGAACGCGTTCATTGAACGATAGTTGATGAACTCGTTCATATTTTGGGCGATCGTGAACTGAACGTACATACTGCCTGATGAACGTTACTGTGAACTCGTTCATTCTGGTGTCTGTGCACCCTCACTCGGTTCAACTTCCTTCAATAGGGGGGTTATTTGTTTACCAACACGACGGATGCGCGCGCAGAACGCTGTGTTGTTTGACCGGTTGCCATGGTTATCTCCGTGTGGTTAATTTGCAATTGCGGTGTTGTCAGCTTACTGTTACATTAAACTTTAATCAGAAAATGCGGTTATATGCTATAGACCCTATAGTATCTGTCGTATAAAGGCTGGGACGAATTTCAAATTGAAAATATGTACACTTGTTGAAAGTATAGACCGTCACGATTCCCATTGGCTTTGACTTTTGCCCAAAAATCATATTCAAAGTTTGTTTATTAATTTTTGAATATATTTGAGTATTTATTAATAATATTTGTATTAATAATATATATTAAATGCCTTTAGCAAGATCTGGATTGGGCTTCGCGAGATTTGTTTACCGCGTTGCTATGGTTACCGGTCTTGCGCGTTCCAACGGTTTATTAGGTTTGTAATAAATCGCTGTCTAATCAATATTCACTGCCTCTTCCGTGGTCATTACAATATTATGAATAGACTGCGTCGGGTTCTCTGACGTCTCTCCCTCTTGGCCTGCCCATAACAGGTTTGAATATTAAGGGCTGCCTAATATTCGTTCGAATTTTGATTTATTTTTTGATATTCCTAATTATATTCGAATAACGAATTTCGGAGTCAAAGCCCTAATGAACAGCGAATCCACATAATCATTATGTACCTCTAAGTGTATTATCTTTTAGCCGCATATAAAGGTGTGGTTTGGGTCATTTTAAGATATCCAAGTTGTACCAAAAAACGTTGTACCAAAAAGTGCATAGAGCAAGAAGTAGCAGATTTGAAATGAATGATTATTCATCCATTTACCTAGAGAGACGAATGAGCACACTGAAACACACATCCAGGAATGTACTCTACCTCTGGCTACGATTATAAGTACCTATTTTCCCTCAGGGTGAGTGGTCGAATTTTATTCTTAAGGAACTGTCATATGTTTGACCTCACCAAATCAATAAATGCAATCAATGAGAGTGCCTGTTTAAGGACCCCCTCCCGCCCTCCCCTCCCTGTGTCATGAGGCTCACCAGCATTTCCATCAGGTGATCAGTCAGACCAAAACGCTCAGCTGTCGCTTCTAAAAAGCACAGCGCGTGATCCATAATTCACCGGCGGAGCAGGGGGCCATTTGTCTTGTTAACAATGCATTATGGAGCGGGCAGAGCCGGCACGCCGCGCTTGCTGCTCACCTCGCCTTTTGTTTTTGTGTTTGCCTTCCGCACCGCTTGTCTTCTCAAAATGTTATTTCAAGGTTTCTGAGTCGATTCCATTTCCATCATTTGGGGGACAGGGACCAGGGGGCATGGGGGGACCGGCGTGAGGGGACCAGGTGGGTGGTACGGCTGAGTACCCTGCATCGCAGCCCGTGCGCCTTTCAGATCCCTGGACGTCAGACACCGTTCCTCTGTGCGAACACAACCATTGTAATTTGGCGTTGTACTAGTGTACTGGGCCTTTCCTCCCAGCAGCGCTGGTGGACCACCTCTGATCCCACAGCGTGTGGGCCGTTTATCATTAGCCCCGTTTAGTAGACACCTTTTAACCGAATCAATTTACAATTATAACTACAAACAGTTGCAAGTGGTGAGGTTAATTGCGACTTTTTTCCAACAATTACAGCCGTTTAGAAGAAGCAATCACACCAGCTTGTGGTTGACTAGAGACCGGGCTATCTCTACTGCTAGAGGCAAGTGATTCATGACCACTGACCTTACCCTCCTCCCTTGACTGATTTAACTATTCCCTCAGTCCGAAGGATGCTTTCTCATCACAGGCAAGACATTCATTGCCAGCCCGGTGCAGGATAGGACGTTTTCTCAAGGTCCTTGCGGCTCCATCAGTAAGGAGAGGGTGGCCGGAGGGCAGGATGGACCGCTGAGAACAGCCCCTTCTTCTCTCTTCCCTCTCCATGGGATTCCTCCGCCTCCTTTAGATCAGTCATTCCCCACATCCTGAATTTGGCAGTACCACAGGGACTCCAGTTTCTAGTCCTTCCATTACTCTGTACATGTATATAATTGTATTATGGCCACACTTCAGGCAAACACTTTGGCCCTTTCATCGGCCGGGGTTGAACGCAAAGGGATGATGCATCAGGGTGCAGAAGAGATGCCTGTGCCACAGGCTGGGGCTGAAAACAATTCAGGCTCACCACAAATCTCTGACTTCTCAAAGTCAAAGTTAGAACTCAGCAGTCCAGCCAAAACCTCAAAGGGCTGGAGAAGATGATCAGCTCCTGTTTGATCAGGGAGACATGACCAAACAGCCTAATCCTGCATCAGCTAAAGGGTTTGGCTGTTTCACCACAAACGCTGACTCCACTGCTCACCGATCAATAACTGAAGGCTTTCCCAACATTAGCAATTAGAGTACGTCTCCGCCCCGTGCTACTCGCGGAGGGCCATTTGCAGCCAGTAGTTTGTAGGTGATTAAGCGGCTGTTTGGTTGGTTTCAGCCTGCCAGTCACTACTGCTCCAAACTACAACAACAATGATATTAACACGTTGTACTATTTTTAGTAGTAATATTGTTCATAATATTATTCATATCAGTCACCATTGCTCCAAACTATAACAACAATGATATGAACACATTGTATTATTTTTAATAGCAATATTGTTAACTATTTATTTATATTATAAATCATAATATTACAATAATTTTGATGCTAATCATCTATAACATAATCAGGTCTGCCGTGTCATACCATAAATGATTGAACATGAAAGCTTATTCTGCACAACACACTAGCGTGCTCCTGATGCAGAGCGCTCGCATTGTGGTAACGAGGTGGCTGTTTGCATTCTAAGCAGGTCTGTCAATAGTGAAGCAAAGCCACCTGTGGCCTCCTGCTCTCAAAGCGTTTCAGATCCCGATGCAGGCACACACAGCGCCAGATCATCCATCTAAGTGACAGATTAAAATGGTGAAAGATACTTGTGGCTGACAAGGAAGCTCTGCAAGGTGCAGTTATGAGTTCCAAAGCAGGTGGCAGAATTACAAAAACGCTATCAGACACAACACAAGTTTACAAATGTGGAGACATTGTGTCTGAATAACCGGGGAAAACAAGGCCCCACAAATGGCTTGTGACACACTGGATCTGTCTGGCATCTAAATAAAAGGTAGCAGGCTATACTTCAAACTCTGGACACCGAGCAACACCCGAGTCTACAAGGGGTTTTGGTTTATGACTGAGATGCCAATACTAATGCATGCACTTTATCTAATGAAAAGAAAGTGCAAAATACAAAATGATGTCAGCATGTTCAACTTCTGGACATTTCCCCCTCTACACCAAAGGTTTGTCTCAATATGATTTTAATATGCATTATTAAAAATGAATGGGTCTAGATGCCCAAGAGCCTCCACAAGGAGAAAAAGGAACCATGGATTGCGGCCTTTTCCCTCAAAGACCCTCTGGAAAATGTTGTTGCCCATCACTGCTACCCAGTCCACCTGCTGCATGACTGGCAGAGGGGGACAGCTGCAGGGCATGAGGCCACAAGCCTGTTGGCCTACTGCACATTCTGAACCTCTCCCCTCAAGGAGGGACCGTATGGTAAGCAGCCAGGGGGCCTGAAGAGGCCAACAGGTCATACAGAGAGATATTCATGCTCTTCAGTCGAGTCGGGATCGCAGAGGAAGTTTTAACGGAGCAGGGAGGATGTTTCATGTCCAGGGCAACGGCTGAAATGTGAAAAATCTGAATTTCAATTCACCAGACCGAAGGCCCGATAGAACGATTCAACCAAACATTGAAACAGATTTTGTGAAATTGGTGTCAAGGAGAAGAACTGGAACAAACTTCTTCCCAAGGGCGATTGCCCACCAGGGAAGTTCCACGGTTCGCAACAACTTCTGCAAAATTGACGAGATATGGATGTTTTAACGCCTATCCCGTGCCCCCGGTGGACTGATTGAGTAACTAGTGTTCTGCCTACCTTGTCACACCCCATTTCCATGGCTCATCTATCCAGCCTACAGTCCCGCCCTGAAGCCCTCGCAGGGGTGCCCCGGTCCAGAGACCACTTTAATTTGTATTCACCCTCCCCATTGCTCTCCTCTCACTAAAATTGAATAAAACCCCTGTTACTGTTAAACCCCAACCTGCTTGTTGTTGTCTTTTGTAGACAGTATATAAATGTTTTATGGTTACAATTGCTAGTGGCTGAGGGTGGTACCTGTTTTCCCTGTGTTCTTCATAGAGGTCTTATTGGAGGACTCTGCCTCAAAGCCCTCCAGCGTCAGCTCCTGGTACTCCATGGACGCTTTAGCCTCGTGGTCGATGATGTTGATGGGGGACTGGTTCCTCTCTCTGCACTCTGGGTAGGCTGATGCCCATCCCTCATCTGGCCCATGGGCCCCTGGGAAAAGACAAATTACTGTTAACGTGACGGATTCCTGGAAATGTTATTATGTTTATGAAGGTGTGCATTCAGAATCAGAATATGGTCAAATTCATGAAATTTACGTTAATTCAGCCGATCGATTTCAGTTAATTTTCCCTCTTGGCTATGTAGCCATGCAGTGACCAATCACTGTACCTGGCCATGCAGTGACCAATCACTGTACACTCACGTAACAGCGACGGGGAAGCCAAAGGAAGCTACAGGGTAGGGCTGAGCGATTAATCGAATTTTGATTGCGATTTCGATTTTAGAGTAAAACTATCACAAAATTAACATAATCAAGTTTTTCATATCTGTATATCATTTTAGATTGGAACATATTATTTTTCACCATTTTGTGTATTTTTTTCTTTTTGTATTACTTAAAGGCAAAATTTCAAAGTTCTGTTACAAAAAAAATCTGAGAGACATGCTGAATAAATACATGTTTTCAAACTCAAAAATAATCGTTTGAATAATCGTGATTTCAATATTGACCAAAATAATCGTGATTATGATTTTCCCAATAATCGAGCTGCCCTACTACAGGATTTGAACTTTGAGGAGCCACAAACTCCATCAAACAGTGCAGTGGAGAGGATTCAGACTCCTACAATCCACCTACGAGTCTTTCAAAGACTGAGTTTATCAGTTGACTTTGAGGTGTTTATTAATAATACAAGTAGCGAGTGGTCCATATAAGCCGTGAATGTGTTGCATAACCAGGCGTTGCAAGACAATGGCTACAGTGGTGCCGCTGGGTTTGGGTTTCTATGTGAGTCTACGCTGTAGTGGAGCCTGAATGCTGCCCGGTTTTCGGCATACCTCACCAAGCATTGTATGTAACCTCCCAGTACAGAGGGGGAGGGGCTCACTGAGGGTGTGGCGGGAACAAAGCTTAATTGCATCACCATTGACCCAACAATGCCCCCTAGTGACTGCCCTGAGTTACACATTTCCGAGGACACTAATTTGAGGATACTAAGGCTACGTTTACACGATGACGGTCTGAACAGAAGACGCAAAAGTGGCGTTGCGTCTTCACTTTTTATTCCGCGTTTAGACGAGCGTTTTCGGGAGGAAATCTGCGTACGATGAGGCAAAAGTGTGTGGAATTCGATTGGGTATGCATGCCAGGCGGCTAGTTGGCGCTGTGATACACCATCACACAACATCGCCATGTCCGAACGCATGCGTAGAATCTTGCTTCTTTTCTTACCTACGCCACGAAAAACAAAACATGGCTACCGCCGGTAACAAGAAAAATTTTGTCTGGTCAGACGAAATTTCACTTCACTGATACTATCCGTATATATCCTGTACATTACGCGGAAAGCCTCCTGTACGCTTGATTAGAGCTGCCAGAGCAGCTTGAAGGTCCGACGCATGGAAATAATCTGACATGTTTGTTTATTTCCTTGTACTGGCACATGTATGTGACGTAAACGCGTACGCGACGTGAGCAGATCTGAGCAGTGTTTTGCGTCTTGGCAGTGTAGACGGAAACGCTACGGTGGAGCGTATTCAACTTTTCCACTCTGGAGGGTGGTTTCAGATTTATGTGTTTTCATGCCCCAAAAACGCTGTCACCATCTAAACGAAAGCCACTTCCGATAAAATATTTTGTCGTTTTTACTCGTAAGCGTCCTCGTGTAAACGGGGCCTAATACGTGTGCGTTTTCAAGGCACAAGTAGGAAACATCCAATGCATGCACTTCGAATGCTGATTAGCCTTCTAGATATGTGCATTTAAGAGAGGGTTGATGTCGTGGAGCGGGTTAGTATGCAGCCTTCATTATTAATGTGTGTTTTAGTGTTAAGGACTACTTTTAGTGTGTGTGTGTGTGTGTGTGGGGGGGTGGTGGAGGGAGAAGTATGGGGTTGGTGTATACAGGATAGGCTACCTCCTCTGTGATATTTTATGGTTATCTGATGTTTTTTAATAAACTATTGTAACTGAAGATATTATGTTGACCATAACAATGATGATAATAATAATGTGACTGCTACTATCAACAACAACAGTACAGCTGAATAGCTTGATTCTGAAGGACATTGTGAACAGAAGACGCTGGAATTATGATAAGTAAAGGACAGTTCTTAGGGAAGAACTGTCACAACACCCACTCAGCCCTCTGACTTACTCCTCCAACTCACCCAACAAGTCACCCCACCATGTCACCCCAGCAAGTCACCCCACCAAATCACCCCTCCAAGTCACATTTCTATAAGCTCCAGCCGTGGTTGTTCAGAGACAGTCCTGACTGTTCTTCTAAAACATGAGCATTTAACCTACTGTTACAATCGATGACAGTAGACACAATTTTAAAGGTCCCATGGCATGCTTCTTTATGGATGCTTTTATCTAGGCGTTAGTGGGCCCCTAATAGAGTATATGAAGATGTTCAAGAAATTCAGCCTTGGTGCAGAATTACAGCCACTACGAGCCAGTCCCACAATGAGCTTTCCACAAATGTGCCATTTGTGGAGGCGGGTCAAGGTGGAGGGTGGGGGTGTGGCCCTGAGTAGCTTGCGGCCACGTTACAATGCGCTCGTGTTTACAGTGGATGTATCGTAATGGCGAGGCACACACAGCTTTTGGCCGTGTTCTGTAAATATTCTAGAACACTCCGGGTGCTCCGGCGGGAGTCCTGGAACTCTATATCTAAATAATGTCATATTATACGTAGATATCAATATCATATATTATATATATTATCACGGCCAAAAGCTGTGGGTGCCTCCAGACGATATTATGAATCTCAAATGACTTAGGGTGTTCTGACGTCTCTGGTTCTTCATCTTCCACATCAATCTGAAGTAGACTGAGCCGCGACATGGAGGAGAAAGGGATTGTTGCCCGCAATTGTCCCTGTCCTGGTTCATGTACTTCAGGGAGTCAAAGCCAAAGTTCCTTTCCCCCAATTCCTTCTCAACCATGGCTGAGATATCCCCCACTGGGAGTCTTGATGTGGAAACACAAGAGACAACCCTGTTATGTGCCATGTAAGAGCCATTTTCCTGTTCTCCATTTATGTTCTGAGTGTTGCTGCCTTACTACGCGAACAGATATAAAGGGTATGTCATTTGGGGTTACCTCTGTTGTTTGACCCCGGAAGGGCTTATGGTTTTTGAACGCTAGTACCATATTTACAGTTGTTGTTATGTCACTGAGGATCTATCTGAATGTATTCCGTATTCACGGGCAATTGATGTCATGATGAGGAAATAAACGAGTTGCAAACCGGAGACGGTCGCACGGATCATTTATTGCTTCACGCAGCTGCATAGAGCAAACATTGGGAAACATCAACACAGCGCGTCAACCAGGTCCCACGGGGGTCAAACCACACGGAGCATACACATTGGATGTGGCTCCTATACTTGTCAAAAACCGTATGCCGTTCCGGGGTCAAACAACAGAGGTAACCCAAATGACGTTCCCTTTATACCTGTGCCCGCAATTATGCAGCAACACTCAATGTTCAACACAGACATTACAACATAAATGGAAAACAGGAAAATGGCTCTTACACTCCGGCCCCTAATTGTAAGCGACGAATGGAGCTAACAATTAAACCAAAACAAGCAAATTCCATTAATACCCATCATGCATTACTGCATTATCATCAGCTATCTTGAGCGGCGTTTAACAGACACAGTTTGGTCACTGGTCTTGCCACAGTGTTAAACTTCATCTTAAGACGAATGGTTATCCAAATAACAAAGAAGTGTACAACACTTGCATTACAGTGTGTGTTTTCACACACACACACACACACACATGTGGCGCTCGCACAGTCATAGCTCAACATCTCATTAAAGGGCCAAATTCTCTCGGGCGGGCAAGGCAGAGAAAGAGGAGGTAACTTGTGACGTCATATGGGGCCAAATTCCAAGCAATTCGGAGCATCTGAGCTTTCATTTTTCAAATGCGGAGCAGGATTCCTAGTGCTCGTTTTAGTAGCAACGCTATTTCTAGCTACTGGGGGACCGTAGGCAGGCTAGGGGAACTCATTAATGTTAGAAAACCTCATAAAGTGAAATGTTCATGCCTGAGACCTTTAAGACGTAGCCTAGGTGGCTGAAGTTCCTTTTAAATAGGTACCATTGTTTCAGTTAAAATACTACTGTGCTGTGTTGAATTTCCAGAAGGGGTGTTCCTGGACTGGTCAGCAAAAGCCTATGAGCAATCTTGTAAGATCACAAACTATGAAGATAGTTTGAGGTGAAAACAAAACAAACAAAAAAGGCATGGAGCGAGGCTGCAGAGAGTCAGTTAGTCTGTCTGATGGACGGTTCTAATTGTGGAAGAGCAACGGCAGCGCCTCCTCTGTTTCCGTCTCTCCTCTCTTGATTGGATTACATACGTCGAATGGCAGCAGTCAGGAATCCCTTGGGCTCCACATGTATGCAGTAACCAGCGTCGAGCAGCACATGCACTAGGGCTGATTTACGGACCCAACCTGCAGGTTCACAGTAATCGCTTTCTCAAGGAATGTTTAAGTTGTCCATAAAAGAGATGGATGGTACGTTTATGAATCCCCAAAGGGAAATTATATTTGTTGCAACGCACATATCAACAATCGTTTGCATCTATGAGCTTCCCAATACACACTCTGTGTAGATTTACAACACAATTTTATGGTGAAGCTTTGTATGTCACCCAGGATGATATATTTATTTTAATTAGCTAGGGGATATTGTGCATGGCATGATGTTTAAATCTTGCGTGCATCTGCGGTGGCTGGCCATTCACTTCTGATTTGAAGTTATCAGTGTAACTGGTAGCTATTGTGGGACAGATAACCTAGATAATAGGCCATGTGTGCCTGATAGGTCCTAATTAATTTGCCAACACAAAATGTCAGAAGAAATCCCATCCAAATGAGTGGAGCCCTTGTTAGTCCTAAACCCCCGTTTCTCTACTGAGCCTCTTAAACGTGTGGTTGCAGGCGTTGCAGAAATAATAACATGGTCACGTGGACCGAGTGAAAGGCTGCCCAGCGAGGACTCGGTGAATAAGTTATCCTTGGATACGCAGACCACTCTGTAAGGCGCATCGGCTTGGCATTCAATAGCACACCAATCATCATCAGCCTCTTGAGGACCAAACAACAGCAGAACTGTGCTGTTTGCCGGTACTACATGAAAACCCTGTTATTGAACTGATCATTGAACTGACTGAGGACGCAGCCAGGCAAATCAAAGACAAATGCTAGGACTCGAGGCTGCATAGTGGCCTGTACATGCTACAAGAGGAGACATTGACATCCAGGGGACTTTGCTGACACTTTTATCCGAAGCGACTTACGACCATTCATTCACACATTCACTCACCGACAGGGGAGTCAACCACACAGGGCAAACAGCCTGCTCGTAAGAAGCAGTCAGGGTGAGGTGTATTGCACGGCGACACTCCTTAGAGCCAGGGATCAAACTAGGAACCTGCCGGTTACCAGTCAACATGCTCCGTCTCCTAAGCTACAGCTGCCCCCTGTGAGAGACCGGGCGAGTATGTTTCTGATGAGGCCAGAGAGAGAGAGAGCTCTGTTCTCGGTCCGTGTCTCTCCTTTCCTCCGCTGCCTCCTCACTCTCCCACACTATATGCATCATAATGGCTCTGAACTGTGCCCCTAATTGAAAGCAATACCAGGCCCCTGAGTTCCAAAATGAATTTGTCTATGATTATTGGTGCCCTGATGCATTTGCGAGCACCGGGTAATGTCTACTTCATCGAATTAGGAGGCATCCGGTTCATTTACCTCCCCTCTCCCACAGTCCTTGCCCGGAGGTGGCTATCGATCACCGAGGTCTAGATTCTGTCTAAGACCGGCCCTACCTATGGATCTGTCTAGCTGGACAGCTGCTGGGTGGCTGGCTGATAAGATTAGACTAGCTAATGTCAGCTGACTTCACTAGGCAGTGATGGAGGGGGGAGAACAGAAGCGCCGGCTGGGCGTATCTCTTCCACTCACATCGGCTAATTAATGGTTTGGATAGTGTGTAAAACCAGTAGACCCACCACACTTGACACAGAGGCAGAACCTACATCGTTATGTTACACATACTGTCATCAAAACACCCTTCCAACCCTCTGATGTGTATCTGCTGAGATGATATGAGCGGTTAAACCTTACGTTAACATAACAAAGAAACTCGTGGGTTCATGTGGATGTGATCACCATGCAATGACAAAATAGTGGGGACAAAATAAAACAGGAACCCTTTGCTGCTAAATTGAGGCTAACGATTCGAGCCACCAGTGGATCTCAGGTCCCCACACGTCGTCAGCCCTCCTTCCTGACATGACAGTCGTGATAGCAGCATCAACCCGCAGGCTCCCCTGTGACACGTTCCCGTCCCTGTTGGCTCCTGCCTCCACCAAAACACCTTGCTTAGCAACAACAAACCAGGAGCTGTGTGTGTGTGTGTGTGTGTGCAAGTGCGTGCATGCGCTTGTGTGTGTGCACGTGTGTAAGTGCCTGCATTTGTGCGCGAGAGAAGCAAATAGTGTGACCACCCATCCAGGTGTCTCTCTGCCTTATATAAGAATTACACAATTCACTCAACAAACTGGTAAAAATAGAAAGAGCAATCCAACATAAATTTGTTCTTCACTGTATGGCCGTACTGGGAGGGCTCATCTATCCTGTGCTCATCGGTGGATGTTCTGCTCTCAGAAATGTATGTCTGCCCACGTGGCGTGGATGAGGAGGCTGTGGTATGTTCAGTAACACAACCAGAACCCCCTAAAAGAACCAACATATTTTTAACTGAATCACAATTAATGCAGCATATCAAAGCCAAATGAACTCCAGCTCGGTATGACTGAAGGTTATTAGCTGGGCAGATGTTCCATATTAACCTTGAGAACCAAAAGGTCTATACGTGCTATTGAGAAGTCCCCTCTGTTTCTTCATCCAGCCTACTCCAGGTCATCGCTGCTCTCTGCTTGTCATCCTAAGTAGGCTACTTGAGGTGGACTCTGAGGCCGTTCGTGGCCTCAGAGTCCCTCAGTCATCAGGATTACACCAACGTGGCAGAAAACAATGAGCTGAGGAGGGACTAGATGAGACAAAGAGACTTCGTTTGCCTTCCAGAACAGCAACCTGAGAGGATCTGGGGAGGGGTATGCATATTCATAGATATACTGTATATCTATATGCACACATACTGTATACTATATCTATATAAATATTGATATGAATCTATATCTATACATTTTTATCCATATATCTATCTAGATCTATATCTAGGTGTGTATGTCTTGTGTTTTTGTTGATGATTACAAGGTAATCTACAAGGACTCCTACATTTGGACTTATCAAAGTTGTTTAACTTAATAGGCGTGGTTCACGAACGGCCTCTTAGGACTCTTTTTAGGAAACACTCCTTACGTCGTTCGTTAACGGCACTGTCCAGAAAGAACGTGCTGAAATCGAATGCTCAGAGGTCGAGTTTCCATTTCATGGGCAGGTGCACGACAGTGTTCTAAAAGATATTGCAGTCTTTGCAAATAAAGTAGTAGGCCCTAAACATTTATTCAACCCCCCATGTGTGAATATAGCGTAGCATACCATGATTTGTAAAATAAATACAATATTTTTTTGAATTTGCGAGTTTCTGAAATGATTGGAAACGAGTGGAGACAAAGAACAGTCGAGACAACATCCTTAAT
Organism: Melanogrammus aeglefinus; assembly: GCA_900291075.1. Classification (NCBI taxonomy): domain Eukaryota; kingdom Metazoa; phylum Chordata; class Actinopteri; order Gadiformes; family Gadidae; genus Melanogrammus; species Melanogrammus aeglefinus. The sequence goes on along the minus strand of OLKM01001163.1, from coordinate 57,454 downwards.
TCAAAGATGCCGTTTCATTTGGCCTCAATCGGCTAAGGTTGCGAACTGTTTCCCCGAAACCTTCTTAAAGCCGTATTAACGCTACGTCATTCGTAACCGCTTCTTTAAGTTCTTTGCCTGTTTCCCGAAACGTTCTTTGCTATGAATTTCTTTCATACGTCGTTCGTTGGTAAGGTTGGTCTGAAGCGCTTCTAGAACCTTCTTAGCTCTACCATAGTGATGGTTCAGCTCCTGACGCTAGTCGCCGCTGTACCTTTAGATATCCCCGTCAGGCATGAAACTGCCACATTGACATTAGCCGCGTTAACATGGACATTTCTGATCTGATTAGATTTCTAATCGGAATAGATCTATTCCTACCATGCAATCTGAATGTACTGTAGGCTAAATATGGCATTTACAAAAGTGGTAAGCGTATGACCGTATGTCTCTCGCGCACAACCGTTATGTTGTTCTGGACTTAAATTATATAGGCTATAATGTAAGGGATAATGTTGTAGGAGCCGGTCATTATCGGGAATATAAGGCCCGACAGGGCGAACTGGACCCAGACGTGAAGCAGAGGTGTCTTGCTTCCCCCTGAAGGGTATAATTTTTGATGTTCTATACATTATTCCGCTTATTACACTGCTACTTGCCAAAACGATAAAAACATATCTTCTCACGGTGTGTCTTTTTAGAATGACGTTGACGTCGCTTAGCAGCCGGACACGGTGGGGTTAATAAGTTACCGAACTACTTGCGGAGCGATAAGAAAGACGTCAATCAGGAAAAATAAATCCACTTTCCTTGAGAGCGGACTAGTTCGGTGTGCATAAAAGTACCGAAGGACCTGTTGAAAACTACTGCAACTGCTGATGCCATCCTTCCATGTTAAAAAGAAGCCGCACCCACCCCAAACCAATCGGAATGAGTGTATACATGTCGATCACAGCGGACTACACCATCTCTTCTGTTCCGTATTGAATTATATTCCGATCAGAGAATTGTATTCCGATTGAAGCGTATATATGATTTATTCAGATTGAGCTGTTCTTCCACTTCTAACCAGATCAGAAGTATCCATGTGAATGCGGTTTGTTTCAAGGCATGCACAATTCTGCAAGCAATTTGTTAAATTTGCAAATTGACGAGCAATAAGGCTCTGAGTGGCAAAGAAGTAGCTGCCGGCCTGTCTTGGGAGATCCTCAAAGCTGGGGATGTGCCCGCAGCTGGGGATGGGGCATCGCCTGGCCTAAGCGTCCAGCATCACCCCTTCTAAGGTCGATGCCCCCCGAAATTCCATCACCTATAATCGCGAGCGCCTTTTTCCCCCATCTGTGTTAATTTTGGCACTGTGCTGGGCCCAGCACCAGTTATAAGCCTGGTCTGTTCGAATACTTTTTTTTAAAATTTATTTTACAAATCAAAAATGAACAAAACTATCTTCTTAATTAAGTTAATTATACTGGGAAACTAATAAACCATCACAAGAAACGAGTGAACGTAATAAGTGGTCGAAAGGCTTTTTTCATCGACCGCCTCTTTCCCTTGACATTTAGCTTTCACCTGACAAACACACACTGGCCGGGCAGGGAACAGTATTAGATTATAAGCTAATTAAACTTTAAAAAATGTGGCTTTCATTTCAAAATGTCTATTTTGATAAATAATCGCCTTTGTAAACAGAAATTCAATAGCCTATTTGAACGGCTGCGACAGATGTTATTAAAGGAGACATATTATGCCGTTTTTCCACAACAAGTAAAGATAGTATTTGAGTTCCAAAAAACATTTTTTTAAGCTGTTTGCTGGAAATAGATTTTCCATTTTGCCCCTCTGTTTCAGTCCCTTCAGAATGCACTGTTTCTGGTATCTGTAGCTTATATATATAACAAATTATATATAACTGCTGGCCATTGACCAATGAGCTGTCAGACTGAACCACAGCATGGAGGAGAAGGGATGGTTGAGGGTTGCGGACTCCTGGAGCTCTATATCTAATATAACATAATAATATTATTATATATGGGTATTTATATAGTATTAGATCTAATATCAAGGTTATGTGCGCCTCGGATGATATTATGAATCATAAAGACTGCGTCTGACGTCTCTGGCACTTTCACAACAAGTAAAGACTCATAGTGGGGGATATCTCGGACATGGTTGAGAAGAATTGGGGGAAAGGAACTTTGGCATTGACTCTCTGAAGTCCATGAACCGCGACATAGATGAGAAAGAGATTGTACTCTGGGAGCTGAGCTGCCGAACTGTCGCCGAGCTCCCTGCGCAAGAGCTGCCGGACTGCCTTCGAAGCCATCCGGCCGGAGCTGATCTGCCGCCGAAGCTTTTCAGCTGCTCCGGCGGACGTCCTCCAGGAGCTGAAAAGTCTGGCGGGGTTAGCTCGGCAGCAGTCCGGCAGCTCAGCTCCGGGAGTACAATCCCTTTCTCCTCCATGCCTCCATCTCCGGACTGCATCCCGGCAGCTCCGGCTGCAGTCCGGCAGAGAAAGGGATTGTACTCCCCGAGCTCCCCCTGCCGGAGCTGCTCGTCCGCTGGTCCACAAAATCTTGGCTATGCTCTGATTGGAGGGGAGTGGGGAAGTGGGAGGTAATATTCAACTGTTCCCCCTTCCTAGGAGGGGTCGCTGAAACTGACTCGCTCGTTTGGTAACTGCAGGCGGGTTACTTTCAGAGATGTATATCTCACTCAAAAAATCGTGTATGGAATTTTTTCAAAGTTTGTATGCGTGTGGGAGCACCAGAGACCCAAAATAACACCCTAAATCCCAGGAAAAGTGTTGTTCTCCCAATATGTCGACTTTAAGGATGTGATTGCCTCAATCTCCTTCGCTGTGTTTTATATTTTCTTATTAATTTTTTAAATCAGCGTAGGCTATGCTATGCTCGTCCATGATTCAATAACTGTTTTCGAGCAATGTTTTATTCGCAAAGACTCTAATATTTTTTAGAACTGTCGTGCGCATTAAATGGAAACTCGATATCTGAGCAATCGATTTCAGCACATTCTCTCTGGACAGCGCCATTTACGAACGACGTAAGGAGTGTTTCCTAAGAAGACTTCAAAGAGACCATTCGGGAACCACTCCTATAGAGGTAAACAACTTTGATAAGTCTAACCGTAGGCAGCCTGGTCTCACAGGAAACAGGAACTTCCATGATGCAGCCACGGATTTTGCGCCAATGCAAGTTCATGACTCTGCTGATCCTTGAAAATGTATATGTATACATATATTTATTTATTCATTATATACAGAGACCACCAGACCTCTTCGAAGCAGCTTAATAAATATTTATAAATATGATCTGCTGCAAAACTTGGGAGTATCCATAATATAAAGCATTGACCCTTTTTTGCATTTGTGGTTTTGATATTTACATAAATAGGGTGCAGTGTAGCCTACTATCTGCGCACACCCCTGCTCTCTCTCTCACTCTCTCTCTCTCTCTCTCTCTCTCTCTCTCTCTCTCTCTCTCTCTCTCTCTCTCTCTCTCTCTCTCTCTCTCTCTCTCTCTCTCTCTCTCTCTCTCTCTCTCTCTCTCTCTCTCTCTCTCTCTCTCTCTCTCTCTCTCTCGTTTCATTCTGTTGAGCAGGAAAAGTCTGAGAAACTCTCCCATTCTCATGTTATATAACATTCACGGATTTCTGTTAGACCAGGTTGGATGTAATCGGGATACCGGCGGGTCTATCCTGCTGTTACACCTTTCCTGCTGTCGGCCCCCAGACCGTATTCGAGGAGCACAGGGGAGACGTTCCCTCCAAGGCCGGTGTTCTCTCAGGGGTGACACCCTTCACCCTGACCGGCAGTGGTTTTGCTGCTTATAGGTCGGTATGAAGCAGCCACTGATTCTTGACACTAAACTGACACACTCTACCGCTCGCTCTCCTCGCTCGTACACTCACTCGCTGGTGTCACTCACACACGCCATTCTTGCTCACACAAATCACGCTACTCTCGTAACACTGCTATCCTGCATGTCTATCTTTTTATTTTGGGCTTGTGTGTTTCAAGCAATCATTTTCTTCATGAATGACTCAAACCCATTGGTGAAACACAACACTGCCAACACTGCCAATGTGGCAGTCCCATGCGCAACGAGGATTTCTAAAGGTTACAGTGGTGACGGCTAGCGTCAGTAGGCCATCCGTGGCATACTGGTTAAAGAGTTGGACTGGTGTCTGGAGGGTGGCCAGTTCGAATCCCGAGCCTCCACGGATGAGGTGCCCTTGAGGCAAGGCACCTGAAACCCCCACCTGCTCCCCGGTCGCGAACAGCAGCAGCCCACTGCTCCTGCTGTGTGTATGCCACCATGTGTGTGCCCCATGTCTGTGTGGACCTCTATGTGTGTATGTGTTCACTCGGCTACCCGGATGGGTAAAAAGCAGAGAAAAATTTCCCCCTATAAATGAAAGATAACTTAACTTAACTGAACCATCACTACTGTAGAAGAAGGTTCTACGAGTGCTTCAGACCAACCTTACCAACGAACGGAAGAGTTTCGTAGCAAAGAACGTTTCGGCAAACACCCTGTTACGGTAGAACTTAAAGTAGAGGTTCCGAATGACGTAGCCTTAAGAAGATTTCGGGAAACCGGGCCCTATTCAACAACTCTTCATTCCCATACACTACTACTTGATGTCCATGTCAGTTTATCCACCCATGAGTCCTTCACCATGCTACTCTACTATGAATTTGTCTTCAAATCCCAATAATGACACTTGCATACTTATCCGACCAAATCACTATTTGCACTTTGGACTATATATCCTGGCCTTGAGGAACCAACAAATCAGATGTGTTCAGACCGAGGTCACGTCTTTATGAAGTCTCTGTGCTGAGGGAGGTGGTAGTGTGGAGAGTCTCTGTTGAGGGACAGATTCACCTGATAGGGCGGTAGTACGTCTCACACCCTGCCTTTCAGAACTCGCGTTGTCGAGACTTTGATGTGCTCTGTGCTCCCCTCAGGTGTTTAGCGATACTTTCTACTCCTTGTTAGATCTCTCTGGCACTAAGATGTCATTGTGGTTTAAAGAGACGCTGGTGCTGACAAAGAGCCTGAGGATGTGACATGAAGGAAGCCAACTGAAAGTACATTCGCGAGCTTTTTACCGTTTTACTTTACAAATAAAGAATTCCCACATTTCAGCAATGTCCATTTCGGTCTCTGGCTTTTAATGTTCCCATCCCAAATAAATTGAATCCTATAAGCAGCAGGAGAAAAAGTTACAGGGCATTTGGTAGACAGGAATTGCCCAGTATGAGATGGGATGGTGGCTGGTTTAAAGGTCCCATGGCATGCTGCTTTATGGATGCTTTAATATAGATATTAGTCTGCCCTTAACACAGCATTTGTGTTCAGTAGTCCAGAATTACATACACTAAGAGCCAGTCGCACTTTGAGCTTTCCCCAAACGCGCCGTTTCGGTGTCTGTAGCTTTAATGCAAATGAGGAGAGGCGGGTCAATGAGGAGGGCTTGGGTGTGGCCCTGAGCAGTTTGCGGCCACCGTACCATGCGCTCTGTTTACAGTGGATGTATCGCAATGGCGAGGCGCACACAGCCTTTGGCCGTGTTCTGTAATATTCTAGAACACTCAGGGTGCTCCGGCGTGTTACAGTCCTTGAGCTCTATATCTAAATAATATCATATTATACATAGATATCTATATCATATAATATATATTACCATGGCCAAAATCTGCGCCTGCAGACGAAATTATGAATCGTGCTGCTTTGGGTTCTCCAACGTGTCTGGTTCATTCACGTCCACATCAATCTGAAGTAGACTGAACCCCGACATGGAGGAGAAAGGGATTGATGCCGGCATCTGTTGACCGCGATTGTCTCCCTCCGAAGCCTCGCTGCAGAGGGACCACCGCCTCGGCAGAGGGCAGCATGCAGCGCCGAGGCGGTGGTCCCTCGGCAGCGGGCAGCCGGCAGCGGGCAAAGGGCAGCGGGAAGCTGGGGTTCAAACGGGAGACAATCCCTTTCTCCAAATGTGTTTGTTTCTCCCCAACACTTAATTTATGAGGAGCTCTCCAAATAAGTCCAGATAGGTTATCCAAATAACAAAGAAGTGTACAACCCTTCGCGTTTACAGTCCGGGAGCTCTATATTTAAATAATATCTATAATACATAGATATCTATATCATATAATACATATTATCACGGCTGAAAGCAAGTTTTAGCCACTGGGGGACGATAGTCAGGCTAGGGGAACTCATATTAATGTTAGAAAACCTCATAAAGTGAGACTTTCATGCTATGGGACCTTTAAGCAGCCTCACTTAGCCGGGTCTGATTGGATTCTGGGGCTGGGTGCGGCTGCAAACCTGTTGCACATTGAGTAATCAGTGTGCACAGGTTAGACAAGCCATCACCACACACTACAATAGAGTTCTCCTGGACGGCAACATCGAGCTCCAGGCCATTAATCATTTTCAAAAAACCTTTACAACAAACTTCATCTAACTTCTAACACCCCCAACCATGATGCGTCCTTGTCTGGAGGGGACCAATGGAAGTCACCAAGGTGCTAATCCTTGCTCCATATAAATGCACACTCTGTGTGCATTTGTCTTTTAAAGTGTCAGGGAACCCAAAATGGTCATCTATGATCTTGAAAATAGTTACACATAAAGTGGTTATTGAGATGAGTCAGGTGTGAAAGGTGAAGATTCCGCCAACAGTTCAGGAACATTCCCCTCTGCTCCGAGCATGGGTAGCGGCATCCCTGTGACGTAGGGATAACTTACCCTACGTCACATGGAGGTGGAGGTGGAGGTGTGGATCTTAGTCTGAGCGGCGTTTATGTTGGCTGCATACCAGAGGGTTACGCTTCTTACTGAGAATATAATTCCTGGCGCGTTTCACTAAATATAACACTCATAATCAACGATAAGTACATTAGCCGAAAATAAGCATCACAAAGTTGGCGTGTACCATAACCATCACCTCCTTAGAAATCTCAAGTGTTCGGATTTGAGCTGAAACTGAAATTATATGATTTGATTTCTCTTTCTTGAGACGGGTTATGAATATTAAGCAACATTCTTGCTCCGTGTGCTTTGGGATTAAGGACCAGCTAAATGATTGGCCATTTTGCTGTTGTGTTGTTGTTATTATGCATTTCAAAATAAACACCACTTTTAGCACGGCGTGAAACTTAAAACCAATTCGAAACCCATTATAACCAAAGGGGTTTTAATGTCTCCTCAGATGTAATGCGTGATCTGTTCAATTGTGTTTTCACGGCTCGTTCTTAATGCTTCCTTTCGTCACAATAACAGAGAAACATTATACAGCATAGTGATTAATTAACAAATAACTCTAACCATGGATTGAGTAAATGTCAGGAAAACATCCAACATAGATGAATACAAGGAAAAGAAGGAGGATAAGATACAGATTAAGAGCTGGCAGTCGATGGACAGATGGATGGAGACATAGACAAATGGACTTTGTGAGGAATGGATGCGCACTTGCATTAGTGGCTGCTGAACAAGGTTACACAGGGTCCACTATGTTACCCGACTATACAGTGTACGCCTGAAATCCTATTTCCCCCATACCATTAAAAGCCCCACACAGTTCCGTAATGGAAACTAGGAAACAATCCGTCCAACACGCCTTTCAATGTCCTTTTCTCTTTTGCTCAAAGATCAAAAGTGGAAGATGCTCAAAGCTGCTTTGAACATCTTCCTATACCAAGGATGCATTCAGGGCACCTGTCCAAAACACAACTCAAATAGTTCATTTCTGTGTCCGTCCGGTGATGAGCAGAAGGCGATGAGGGCCTGTTTCTGTCCCCATCTCTAACAGGGTTCAACGAGTTGAACGAGCGTTTCAGAACGGCTCTACCTCGCCACGTGGGCCGCACACCCGCCTTATTATCTCCTAGGAGACATCACCTGTCACTCAGAGCGGCCAATTACGGGGGCTTCATCAACATGAGAGGAGCGCAGGAAACACGCCTGGTGGCCATAATGAGGAATGATCACTGCTGCCAAAGTGTCAGAATATAACGACGCACCCCCCACAAAGCATCTGATACCTCAGGGACGCTGTCCCATTAATGTTCAATACGCTATCTGGACTTATTTGGAGAGCTCCTCATAAATTAAGTGTTGGGGAGAAACAAACACAATATCCATCGAAACAAAAAAACATTTAATTCCCTGCGGAGCGATTATCCTAATTGGTATTTTTCTGAGAGTTTTTACTTTTTTACCTTTTGTTTTTCCACTTTATGGGACTGAATTCCTTCAGGGAAACGGGTAGTGGCGGAGTCAGCAGAAAGGCTATTTTAGTTACTGACGCCATATGGAGAGTGTATGAACAGAGCTCTCCTTGAACACAACAGAGGTAGCGTTCTCCGGCCTCTTGGGGAACAGGGAGGCTGAGCGAGGCCTGGAGGACGTGTGACCAGACCAGCTTCTGACTCCAAAGCGATATCGAACCAGCCAAAGGTAAATACAGCCGGTTCTGAACTCAAAAGACTGCAGAATGGGGCGCCCCCATCCTGTCTATCTTCACTCTACCATAAAGCTTAAAAATGCAAAAAATAAAGACAGCAGAACAGACTATTCAAGGTGTGCGTGAGAGAGGGACTGAAAAAGGGAGCGGTGACAGACGGCCAATGTGGATAGCTTCTGGTTTCAGCGCAGCAGTCGTTGACAGCCACCCCCCTTCCCTAACCCCCATAGACACCATGCAGTGTGAAGTCCCTGTCACAGCCCATTACACTGATGTCCAGCACTACAAAGTATGGCCAAGAATGGCCCAATCGACATATCTGTTCAACATGCATTTGCATACGACAATAAGCTGCCAATAATTAAATCAAATTCAAAATGCCAATACTAGAACAAATCCAACGCACAAACAAACAAATACACAAAAGGACCAGACAGGAGTGCCCTTGTGAAGTGTCCCATGAAGCCGATTCCACACCTCTGCCCGTATCACGCTGGCCCCCTCCCCAGCGCACGCCAACTCCTTCATCTCATCGCGCCTGGTCAAGCGCAGCGTAAAAAAGGTGAAGTAAAAGAGAAGGTAAACTCGAAAGTGTGTAGTGCTGGAAGACCACAAACTCCTCCGCCCACCAACCAGAGCAGCACAAAAAGTGTTGACAGATACACAGTAAAACGAGATTCTTTCACACAGCCCTTCCTCTACTTTGACACCTCTCTGAAGGACAAGCGAGGGCAAACGTGGATCTGGCAGCTGTGACGATACCGGCCGAAACACAAACAGCGATGGGAACCTCCCCTATGGCCGCTACCATTTCACAGAGGGTACAATATAGGCCACAGGCAGCTCTGTTTTTTCAAGCAGTGTGGTGTAATTATGGAATGGCCTCCGCACATATCTTTTTTCTGCCAAGTCTGAAAACTGCTGCACCTCCCACGCTTTTATGTGCCGCAGCTCTCGCTGGTCACATGCATTTAGACCCATTATCCCATGGCCAATAAGTGGAGACTAACAAGTAAAGGAGGTGGAGGGGCACCACACGGGAAAATGCAGAGATGCGAAACGGATTTGGGTTTTTAAAATTACAACATTTGATGAGAACTGCTGGACCTTTTTAGAATGTCCGTTTTGGTTTATTAGTAAAGCATTTAGCCATTTCACCAGCCTGCAAAGTAAGTACACCATCAATACTGAACACTGCACACACCGGGTTCACTCGCTTGTTCACACTACCTCTGTCCGTCGACGGATCGCATTGAATTTGCATGGGGCGTTCGCGAAGTGCATTGTGGGTCCGTCGGTCCATTTGGCTCCGTGGCCTGCGTCGAAAAGTTGAGCAGGAAAAATCTGGCCGTCATATATTTTTAAATAAATGTGGAATAATAGGATTGTTTTTAGTCACCTGTTTTTTGGGTCCTCTTTTGTATTAATATCCACACATTGGCTTTGTAGCAGGCAGCGATTTGATTGGCTGCAGTATGCGTCTACAGAGACTAGTCCCCTTTTCGTCCGCCAATCAATTCGCCTCCCTCTACAAAGCCGATGTGTGGATATTAATACAAAAGAGGACTCAAACAACAGAATAAAAACAATCCTATTATTCCACATTTCTTTAAAATTATATAACGGCCAGATTTTTCTCCTGCTTATTCCTGCTTGTTATTGCAAAATGGATCCAGGAAACGCGTGGAGAGTATTTGCATAACCGCGATCTGATTGGCCGACAGATCTGGCGCTGCCTGAAAAGTTGAACATTTCTCAACTTTTTGACGCAGGCCACGGAGCCAAATGGACGGACGGACCCACAATGCATTTCGTGAGCGCCATATGCAAAGTCAATGCGATCCGTCGACGCACGGAGGTGGCGTGAACAAGCACTGACAGTGCTCACTCTAATGGCGCATTTCCACTAGCACGGCTCGGCTCGGTACGGCTCGGCTCGGCGCGCTATTTGCGTGTTTCCACTAGCACGCACTACCTGCAACCGGGTACATTTTTGGTATCACCTCAGCCCTGGTTCCAAGCGAGCCGAAGCGTTACTAAAACGTGACGTCAGCCGACTGCCTTCCACTGATTGGCCGATGAGTGTCGCCACTGGAAGCGTCATAACCGCGCGACGACTGCCTAGCCCTAGAATGTAAATAAAAACAAGACGCGAGACAAGACACCACTTTTTACTGCTTTTTGACTTGGAACGTGATGGCTTCTCAGAAAAAATCCACTCCTTGGTCGGTGGAGGAGGTCCAGACGTTCCTGACTCTGGTTGCCGAAGAACGGATTCAGAGGGAGCTCGACGGCACCACGCGTTGTTGTTGTTCTGGTCTTCCGGATTTGTACGTTGCTCAGCACCGTGTAAATGACGTCACAGCGGTTTCGCGCAGCCGTGTTATGACGACCCCGCCCACGTCGAGGAGATTCCATTACAACTGGTGCCTCCTCGACGTGGGCGGGGTCGTCATAACACGGCTGCGCGAAACCGCTGTGACGTCATTTACACGGCGCCGAGCAACGTACAAATCCAGAAGACCAGAACAACAACAACAACAACATCAGAGGAGGACAGCATGGAGGACATGGAGGCGATCGTGTTGCTGCTCACCCTGTGGCTTTTTGTCGCACAGAAGGCAAGAGAAGAGAGCCAGAGAAGACTACGGGCCGCGAGACAAAACACGATGGAAAAGTCGCGCGGTTATGACGCTTCCAGTGACGACACTCATCGGCCAACCAGTGGAAGGCAGTCGGCTGATGTCACGTTTTAGTAACGCTTCGGCTCGCTTGGAACCAGGGTTGAGGTAATACCAAAAATGTACCCAGTTGCAGGTACTGCGTGGTAGTGGAAACACGCAAATAGCGCGCCGAGCCGAGCCGTACCGAGCCGAGCCGTGCTAGTGGAAATGCGCCATATGAGTCTTTACTTGTTGTGAAAGTACCAGAGACGTCAGACGCAGTCTTTATGATTCATAATATCATCCGAGGCGCACATAGCTTTTGGCCTTGATATTAGATCTAATACTATATAAATACCCATATGTAATAATATTATGTTATATTAGATATAGAGCTCCAGGAGTCCGCAACCCTCAACCATCCCTTCTCCTCCATGCTGTGGTTCAGTCTGACAGCTCATTGGTCAATGGGCAGCAGTTATATATCAATTATGGCGCATTTCCACTAGCACGGCTGTTATTTCTGTTATTTCCACTAGCACGGCTGTTATTTCTGTTATTTCCACTAGCACGGCTGTTATTTCCGCTAACAGTGTACTGTACTCTAACAGTGTTCACTCTAACAGTGTACTGTACTCTCTAACAGTGTTCACTCTAACAGCGTTCGTTCACTAACAGTGTACACTCTTAACAGTATACACTTGCCCCAATCCTCTGTGATGCTTGTTATAACAGCGAGAAGTCAATTTGTTTGAGGTTGACTGATTAGTTGTAGCAAGGGGAATTTGGTCGGTGATGCAAGGTGATGAATAAAAGGATTCAGTTGTGTTAAGTAAAGAAAGAAGGGAAACAACAGCCACGTAGTTGTAGACTGTTAACTGGTGTGTGTGTGTGTGTGTGTGTGTGTGTGTGTGTGTGTGTGTGTGTTGTGTGTGTGTGTCGTGCGTGCGTGCGTGCGTGCGTGCGTGCTGTGCGTGCTGCGTGGTGCGTGTGCGTGTGGTGTGCGTGCGTGCGTGCGTGCGTGCGTGCGTGCGTGTGCGTGCGTGTGTGTGTGTGTTACACAAACAGAGAGACAGTCACAAGGCTGATCCCGGATAAAAGAATGAAAACATTTCATTTTCCCAGCCTTAAATCCCTTCGACCTTGCTTCCTTCAGACCACTCTGCCGCTGTGTTGTCACTCATCTTGCTTCCTGTTTTTGGATTGGATTCTTTTGCTCCATGGCCATAAATAAAAAAACAAAATAATCCCCTTTTGCAAAGAAAAAACCTTCTAATTCCAACATTCAAACCAACTGCTTGTCTCACAATGTTTGGGAACTTGAATAATTAAAAAAAAACGTACTCCAGGTAAATACATTTTTAGCGCTTTTTGCTTCATTTATAATAATCTTTTGATTAAGTCCATGTTTTAAAAAACGAAATATCTAAAATATGGGAAATGGAAGAGATACGAGGAAAGGTAAAAAACAATGTTTTTCAATCCAGTTCATATGAGAAGGCCATATCTAATGAGTTGATTCCCGTTATAGATGTTCAATATCTCATCATCTTCAAACTCATTAGGCACTTTCAATGATACCCAATGATATTTCCCACAACACTATTTTATTAGCCTTCATATAATTTGGCAGAACCACTGTTGGATAGCTTATCTCAGCAGCATAGCTAAAGGTGAAATCATTACCAGGTACATTAACCCTCTGGCTCATACAGGCTGCAATAACATATATTGCACTTCAGACAGACCAACTCTTCTGTAATAACTTTAATCCCTTAATACTCAGTTCCTGGGGTATGAAACCAATAGGTATGGTTTGTATTATGTTGGAGTTTGCAAATGTCTCTTTACCACGTACAACGAGTACAGTTGTTTGAAAGAGTGACAGTTTATTTACAATAGTATTAATAATTAACCAATGCTTACCGAATAATGATAGAAAACTTTACGAGTTGGATAAAAAGCTAGTCTACAAGTCCTGAAGAAATGTGGAGAAACAGACAGAAACTAAAACCTCAAATAACCAAATCCCAGCGTTGATGTAGTCCACAAGTGACCCCCGGTATAGTGTAATGGGGGACCCTTTGTGGGGGGAAGAGGGCTTCCAAACCTCCCTGCCTGCTGGGGTGTACGTATACTTACGTGTGTGCGTGTGTGTGTGTGTGTGTGTGTGTGTGTGTCCTGTGGTGTGTTTCCCTGTGTGTTTCTGGGTGTGTGTCCTCTCCATCATGTGTGTGTGACTGTGTTCACTAAGAAAGAATGACGATGCAACACGCACGGCAATTCATCTGTAACTAAAAACGCTTTTATGCTTGAGGTCGGACCCACCGTGACAAACCAGCCGACAAGAAGTATGTGCTGGTTCCCCTCATAGACACATCCTTTACTCCACACACACATGTCCAGCACGCAAGGGCTGAGGGGGCGCGCTGAGCGTTTTGTTACAGGGCAGGGAGCCATATTGTGAGGTGATGAATGAGAGGGGAGAGTCATGCCTCAAATGGCCTATAAGCTGCCGGCATTGATTTCTAGTGCCTTAGCAAAGCCTCTCTAGGGACAGCACAACACCGCTGTAGCCTCCAGCACCGGGATGCATCTCCTTCCAAAAGCCTGGCCCCTAAGTGCCCGGATAACTGTGGAGGCTTGGAGTGCAGCAGACATGGGAACGGAAGAACAAGAAGACTGTAACCTGTTAGAAAGGAGAGCACACTTCACTGAGGCCGCTCCACAGAGGGGCACCCGGGTTGGCAAGAGACCGGAGTAAACTCTTACCACGTTCTACCGGTGCATTCTGCGGAAGATATTACAGAAAGGATTGAAAATTGAACAAATGTCCAAATAATCCAGACACAAATTGTTTTAAGTTAATGCAGTAAAGTTGACGCTGAAAGGCTCTACTCCATGGTGGGCCGTGGTCTCCAGCTCTAGAGAGGCCCATGTCTGCTTGATCTGAAATGACTAGTACAGAGAGCATTCTCCGTCTGGACAATCTGGATAAGTCCGTCCCTGGGCGTGTCCCTGCAAGACAGACTTCATATTTTATCAGCGGGCAGATGGTTAGTCCTCAGAGGGGAACAGCTACACGGTGACTAACCCCGCGCCGCAGAGAAGAACCTCAGACAATTAAATCCAGCAGCCACCCAAACACACGCGAGAGCCCCGCGAGCAACTCTAAGTGCAGAGTGTCCTCTAATTGATTTTGTCTCAGCCTTCTTTTTCTGCCTCACACAGCAGCTGTCTGCTTCTAGATTAGCAGAAGCAGCGCCTGCTTCCAATAGGAAGCCCAGCCGGCAGTGCGGTAAGCAGGGCAGAATACGCTCAGAGCTGGACCACGTCCAGGCAGAGTAATTAGACTAGAGGTCCATTGCTGTCTTCTGCTTTTCACAACTCTCCGTCAACCCTCCCAAATACTGCTGCTCCGCGGAGTGCGGTATCTCCTTTTGGGTGTGTGGCCGAGCTGTCTTGAGGTTGGCCCTGTTGTCTTCTCCAATCAGAACAATTTTGTAAGTGGCTTGGAGTGCTCTTCAAGATGGAGGCCTGGTGGGTTGAAATACGAATCCATTGATTGTATTCGAGACGGAACCATTCCGACTCATTGGAATTGTGTTCCAGCTTTTAATTGGTGGTTCTCAGGTTCTTGAGATCCATCAGAGCCTTTAACCCGAGACGTTTACCGAGTTTCCATAAAGGAGGAGGACGTAGCAGAGGGGCTTGCCAGCGTCCTACCCTACTTACAGGAAGAGGATTTGGGAGGCCCTACTTAAAGGCCCATCAACTCAAAATCATCCCACTGCAGACGCAAATGGGCATTTTCGTGTGGTGGGGGTTCTTGTTTACGCAGACTGGAACGCCCCCTTCCTCTTCTTCGTCGACTTTCTTGCTGAACTATGAAAATGTCAGAATAATATATTAATAGAGTAAACTACTCCGACTCCATAATCAGTAATCCGACTCCGTAACTACGGAGACCCTAATTCGCTGACCGATCGATCTTATATGTTGTAAATAGTGTTGTAAATAAACGTCCAACGTTTTTCAAATCTTATTTGGTGTTTTATTGGTCTTCAATGTGCAAAGTAAA
>OLKM01001163.1:32232-34732 GCA_900291075.1 Melanogrammus aeglefinus | reverse complement strand
AAATATAACTTATGAGTTCCAGAAAACATGTTTTTGAAGCTGTTTGCTAGGAATAGCATTTAGGAAAAAAAATCTTGCCTATCGCTATTCCCCTCTGTTTCAGTCCCTTCAGAATGCTCTGTTTCTGGTGTCTGTAGCTTTAATGCAAATGAGCTGCTGCCCATTGACCAATGAGCTGTCGGACTGAACCACAGCATGGAGGAGAAGGGATTGTTGCCATTTGCGGACTCCTGGAGCTCTATATCTATATAATATTATAATATATAGGTATCTATATAATATAGTATCTAATGTCACGGCCAAATGCTATGTGCGCCTCGGATGATATTATGAATCATAAAGACTGCCTCTGACGTCTCTGGTACTTCCTCAACAAGTAAAGACTCGTAGTGGGGGATATCTCGAGAAGAATTGGGGGAAAGGAACTTTGGCTTTGACTCTCTGAAGTCCATATTGAGCTGCCGGACTGCAGATAGAGCTTCGGCAGCAGTCCGGCAGCTCTGGCGGGGGAGTTTCGGTGGCAGTCTGGAAGATCTGCCGGACTCCCGAGTCCCTACCAGGCAGTCAAACCCAGTCTCACGGAAATACGTGACACTGTCACGTCATTTAATCTATTCATTCGTGATCTGGGGCACGTAATTTCAATTTTTTTCGTGCCAAAAGCACAAATTTTGAACAATATGGCCACCCATTTCTACTTTCACCTTTAATTCTGAGAAATTGTGACAATTCACGGATATATTTAATGCAGGTGCGCTGCTCTGTAAGCAAACCACGACGGAAGAAAAGGTAGCTGCTTCATCTCTTTTTAAAATGAGTTTGAAATTTGTGTTTTTTTTCGCATGAAAAAACTGAAATCATGTGTCCCAGATCACGAATGAATAGATTAAATGACGTGACGTGAAGTGTCACGTATTTTCGTGAGACTGGGTTGGGCAGTCACATGGCAAACTGACAAATTAGACATCTATTTCTGTATGGAATCCCACTACTTCTGAAATGTGGGAACATCGTTTGGTAACCGTGGGCGAGGTACGTTCAGAAATCCATATCTCACTTAAAAAATTCCGTTACAGACTTATTTCAAAGTTTGAATGTGTGTGGGTGTACCAGAGACCCAAAACATCACCCCAAATCACCCCAAATCCCCAAATCCCAAATCCCAGGAAAAGTGTTGTTTTCAAAATATGTACCCTTTAAGGGTAAAGGAGGAGCATGGAAGGCTGTCTGGGGATGGAACGAGCTCCCTGCCTGTGTCAGGGGAGTTGCTCACCAGCTTCCTCAAGAGACTCGAGACTCACTTGTTCAGAGTTCACCTGGACTCTGAATAGCCACCCCCTCCATACGCACTTATTGTATGTTGTACGTCCTACCACTTAATATATGCACTTATTATATGTCATAAGTAGTTGTAGTGCTTAGTTGTGTAGCATCCTATCCTAGCTAACCTAGTAAACAGGGAATGGTTTAACCTTGGAATTGTTAGTGCTTGGCACTTTGTCCTATGCACATCCTTATACACTGTACCGACCGACAGCGATATATTGTTGTTTTCCCTTCTTCTGACAAATGTACTTAATGTAAGTCACTTTGAAGGAAAGCTTCTGCTAAAGGCCACAAATGTAAATGTAAATGAGGATGAGTTAACACTGCGGTCTCACCATGCACGAGTGTATGCATTTCACGTGAAGGGACTTCCCTTATTGCTGCCCGGCAGCAGCACATCGCAGCATGTAACACGTAGCAGCCTGCCACCGTGCTCAGAACACATTTGTTACAAAGCAGAGAGCCACGCCCGGCCCGGGTTTGGCTTGTCAGGGAACCGGACGAAAAAAAAGATCCCAGATGTTCAGTAATTGAGCTGAACTGTTGTACAGACCGTGCTGTTCAAAGAAAGGATGTCATGTAAGGTGTGCAAACATTTGCACGTGCGATGAATGAGGGGAGGGGAGTGGCAGGGGTGTCCATGCAGAGTAGGTGAGAGACAAAGTAAAAGAAGGATGATTTCATTCCCCAACTTTATTTCCCTGCTGCATACTGCTCTAGAGTGCAAGGACACGTGTGCAGACACTATTGGAACGCTGTCTGAATCCTCCTTCCCTTCGGTGTTGCTCTGAGTCTTTTACTGCTGCTCTTTCACCCAATCATAAATAATGTCAACCGTCTAACAAACATTCAATTTAGCCAACGAGTTGGTTGCTCCGATAAATAAAAGGCCCTTACAGACAGCTGCTTCCAAAAGAGAAACTATTCTTTTCTGTGTGTGCATACACTGCTTATCACTCTTGGATGTAGAACTGAAAGTGGGACGTTGAGCTAGGCACTCAGGAGCTAACATGGCTAGTTTCAACAAGATTAATCCCAGTGCACCCTGCGCCGTGTCAGTGCATTTCTGCAAGAAAACACGCTGTGTGGACACAGGCCCTTAGGGCTTTAGGGCTCAGAACACCGGAGATACTGTGTGTGTGTGTGTGTGTGTGTGTGTGTGTGTGTGTGTGTG
>OLKM01001163.1:17500-28446 GCA_900291075.1 Melanogrammus aeglefinus | reverse complement strand
TGAGAGACAGAGCAGAAGAGAGAGAGGAGGACAGCGATCCAGGCGGGGACTGAGAACAGGTAATTAATGGCATTCAGACCACTTTAGGTTCCATACCAGCCTTAGCGTAATGATTTTCTGAGCACCTCGTCACGCGGCGGAGCTAGCGGGGGACGGGGGACGGCGTGCAAAGAGCACCACAACTACTCCAGCGCCTCTTATCTCTGCCCATTATTTTTGCTTTCTGCCCGCGCCCATTTCTGTAATGGATGAACGGCGCAGACTGACAAAATGGCGACCGCAGTCGTCATCGTGCATTTCTCTTACCACTCGTAATTGTGTCATGTCCTTCCTCACAGTAGTGATTTTAAATTGGGACGCGCATTTGTGAGGATTCAAGCGGAGCAGAAAAGAGGATGAATTCATTAGGAAACATTCCGGTGGTTGTGTTTCATGTTGTGCCCGCAGCAGAACATTTCTTTGCTGTGCATTAGTGCCGAGTTTTTTTTTTTGAGATGAGTCTGAACCCACCAACTGGAGGGCAGACTTCCAGGTCTAACTCTGTTAACATGCACAGCGACATAAATTTGCACCGTTAAAGCCTTTTTGAAAACAGCAAAAGAGAAGCAAAGATTATGACCTATTAAAGCAGCTTACTGCCGAGCTGCAAGGAGTCAGAATGAGGAACTTGTAGCTAAGCTAACCAGAGGCCTGTGCCACACACACACACACACACACACACACACACACACACACACACACACACACACACACACACACACACACACACACACACACACACACACACACACACACACACACACACACACACACACACACACAGTGTGTGTGTGTGTGTGTGTGTGTGTGTGTGTGTGTGTGTGTGTGTGTGTGTGTGTGTGTGTGTGTGTGTGTGTGTGTGTGTGTGTGTGTGTGTGTGTGTGTGTGTGTGTGTGTGTGTCTGCTCTGTCTCTCATAATCTTTGCTTCTCTTTTGCTGTTTTTCACACACAGTGTGTGTGTGTGTGTGTGTGTGTGTGTGTGTGTGTGTGTGTGTGTGTGTGTGTGTGTGTGTGTGTGTGTGTGTGTGTGTGTGTGTGTGTGTGTGTGTGCCTGTCAGTGTTTGCTTGTTTTCCTGTGCCACCCGTGCATGCCTTCACTAACAATAACTAACAACTGCAATGTGGTAGAAGAGGTGCATGAATTGTGGGAGTGGGAGCGAGGGGGGTTGATTTACCAAATAGCCGGAGGGGGAAAGAGGAAGAACAGCACCTTTGATTGTGAAGCATTTACTCTAGGATCACACTAAGGGCTGTCGAACCTTGGATCACAGCATACTATCTTCTGATCCAGACATGCTCGTGGATGTTGGATCTGAGAGTAAATCGACTTCAGAGCAGCAGAGTAAAGTGCGAGCCAAACGAGAAGCACTCTAAGTCCCAATACACCCCCTAGCCCTACTTTTTAACCCTATCCCTAAATTGCGCGCGTTCCCGCGAGGGTAGTGGTGTCCCAATTGCTCTTTGCATGTAGGGGTAGTGGACATAACGAGGGGGAGGGGGTATGAATCTAGCCCTTCAGAGCGAGGGATTTCAGATGCTGACTCGCCGAGGGAGGGCCAGAGAAAATTTCCCAGAATGCTTTGCGTCACCATTTGCATACCATAGCAAACAACAATGGCGGCCCCCGGACGTAACGTAACGTAACGTAACTACGTAGTCGCTTACGTGCCCGAACGTAAACGATGCAGTGACGTAGCAAGTGGTGTCCCAATCCCTAGGGAAGATGAATTCTAGTGGTAGTGGATGAGGGCTAGTGGTTGTGAGTAGGGTGAACATTGGGATTGGGCCTTAGTCTCCGGCACGACCAGAGCTCAGCCCTCCACCGTTTACGCACACTTCTTTAGAGATAAGATTTGAAATGCAGATGAATGATATTTAATTTTTTTGTTATAATATCCACTGCTCCATCAAACGAAACATGATTGATTTTTTTAAAGAAATTGAGGCTAAGAAAATGATGAGCACTTTGCCGTCCAATTGTATCTCACCTTTCTGAGTAATTGGTCATCATGTGAAGCAGCATAGGGGCTCGGCTGCTGCTCCACTCTAAGCTATTATGCATTCAAGGCATGGCAGCTTTTCTTTAAGGAAGCCTTTCCCACACAACCTGCAGAGTGGTTCTTTAAATGTCTCAGAAGCGTGTAATTAATAAAACGTATCTCCGGCTCTCAGCACGGTATACCTCAGCTGATGCTCAGCAGAGCAGCCCGTCGAGTGTGAAATGCTTTTAGTCAACACTTCTACAAGCGCCATTTATTAGTTCACATTAATACCTAACCGCAGATTACGATTTGTTTATTGAATCATTTATGAGGCTCTGCCAACACAAACACTCCCACCACTGGACTGTGACTGGACTGTTGCCAGGCAACCCATAAACATTTCCCTGCGCCCTCGCGTGATGCTATGTATGGGGTCCCAGTGAGACGTTTCATCGGTGCTAGTTGGTTCTGGCTACACTGAATTATCCAGGCCCCTGCTCCGGTTCCTCTTTGCTCTCCATTCATAATTTAACCCAAATGTTATTTGTGGAAATGTGTTCTTCTAGGGTTTGTTACGATCCAAGGTCCTCGTTCAACACTGCAGGCAAACGTGGGACAAATCTTAACAGCAACAGATGTGTGAACAGCACTAATCACATGGAGTGGGATCTGTTCTGATTCTGGTCCTGCTACACTATTCGGTCAGATTCTTTGCTCTGTGATCTCAATGTGAATCATACTGAGGTCGCATCACAGTTGAAGCGACTTTGACGTCGCTCTAGATCAGATCAACCAACCCTTTTGAACCTGAGAACTACTTGAAGGGTACTGAGTAATAAAAAGCGCTACTGGGTTGAAACAATGCACCTGGATAGCAAAGTTGAGCGGTTCCACCTTTAAAGATAGGAATATCTTACTGCTATATAATAGCAGGCCTGTCGGACGAGTTACTCGGAATGTTGGTCAACGCGCATGTTGCCAAGCAGCCTGCTGCTCACACACAGCCACACAGCACGTGCAAACGCACATATACACCTCACGCACGCGTGCACACACACACTCACACACACACACACACACACACACACACACACACACACACACACACACACACACACACACACACACACACACACACACACACACACACACACACACACACACACACACACATACACACACACACACACACACACCACACACATCACATACACACAGATACACACACACACACACACACACACACACACACACACACACACACACACACACACACACACAGATACACACCGCACACACCGCACAAGCAGGAACACACGCTCACACACACTGCAAACTCGCAGACGTTGCAAGACAATGGCAAGAACGAGATAAAATCCCCGCAGTCGACACACTCTCCCAGCTGAGACGTTTTGTCTATAAAGCTCGTGGCAATGGCACCTCTGAGATCGTAAAATATGAACGGGTTTCAATGGAAAGAAAGTAATTATTTTCTTCTATTCTATTTTCTTTATATGTCCTGGATTACACATATGTTGTTTGTGGATTTAAATGATATATATTCAATTCAATTCAATTCAACTTCATTTCGCCATGTATACAGAATAGGAATTTGATTTGGTCTTCTCCATGCAGGCAACACACAGCAAAACATAAAGACAAAAACACAATACAAGGACAAACAGTACCATTATGAGCAATAAATTAATTGGAATGGAGATAGTGCAGTGTTAAATACAATTAAAGTGCAATGGTGTCCAAGTTTAAGAGTTATTTAGGAGGGCTATTGCTTGGGGGGAAAACTGTGGAGGTGACGTGATGTTTTGGACATAATAGCCCTGTACCGCTTTCCAGAGGGGAGAAGATTAAACAGATAATTGGCAGGATGGGAGGGGTCAGCCGCAATCTATTCTAAAAATTTTTTAAACGATAATAAGAGTTTGACCATTTATTGTGCAATTGTTCAGTTAAAGGCTGTAGAGAAAACACAATGAGAAAGATTACACGTCTCGTATGTGACGTCACGCTCCCTGCGACTGGCGTGGACAAGACAATCTCCCCATCGGCATAACTGAAACTCGACACATGCCCCGACTTTTAATGGTTTTCACCTCTTTCAATGCAGTTAGCCTCCCCTTGAAAAAAAGCATTGAAGTGGACCAGAGAGCTCGCCATGTCTTTACCAGAGTGGTGGTGACGTAGGCTATATCATTCGCATCGAGAGCAGTGAAGAGCTGTAGTTCACAGAGCGGCCTCACACAAAACCTAACATTATCAAAACAAAAATCTAAATTATAACTTAATTCCACAAACAACATATGCGTAATCCAGGGCATATACAGACTGGGACCAGAAAATAATTACTTTCTCTCCATTGAAACCCATTTATATTTTACGATCTCAGAGGGGTCCATGGGGGTTTACCGGAAGGGGCGGACTTACGCGAGCTCTATCGACTACACTTTTTTGCTAAACATTATTTATTTTAAAATATTACTCGCCTCTTTGAGCATCCCGCAATGTGGTCCAATATTGATATCCCAGCTCCGACTGTTTTAACGTCCCCACCGTTGACACGCCCTCCCAGATAATGCGTTATGTCTATAGACTGTAGAAATTGCAATAAAAGAAGAGACAATTTCCCACGTCGACATTCGTCGAACGACACGTCGTTCATTTTATCATATAAAAAATTCAATCGGGCAGACTGGCATATTATCAAAAAAGACGCGCAATCTCTTAGAAAGACAGCGTCCCTATAACACAGAACGAAAACATGTAAATTAGCCTACACAGTATGGGGAATTATGTCTATAGAGTCAACCACATAGGCTAACTACACTCTTCACACTTTGTTGGTCAAAAGTTTATATTACTCTTCTCCTTTGAGCCTCTCAAAATGTCTTGCGATATTGATATTCCCCCTCCCCCCTGTCGACTGTTTTATTTTACTAATGTTTTGTGTGTAGGCTATGGGTGACTGTAGGCTACTGCTGCCTGTCTTGGCCAGAACACTTGAAAATTATATTTTAATCTCAATTACGTCTTTTTTCTGGTTAACAGAAAAAGAAACATCTTAGGCCCCGTCCACACGAACCCGGTTTTTTGAAACCATGTGTTTCTCTACACGGTTTCGCCGTTCGTCCACACGTAACCGCAGTTGTCGGCTCCTGAAACCAGAGTTTTTTGTAACCGGAGTCCAGGGTGAACTTTTTCGAAAACTCCGGTTTCAGCAGTCACGTGTGGACAGGAAAAACCGCAGTTTTCTTGGTTCCTTGTCGACATTGTTTGACGTCACACTGTGCGACGGTAAACAGTATAAGTAGTATTCCATGGAGACCAACGTATCACCTTGACTATCCATCAGATCATCAGATTTATCATCTTGGACTGACACGACTCCCAATACACATCGTCTTGAATTCTTCTTATTTTAAATTCATGAGTAACAGTGAGAAGTAACTCAACTTCGCTGTCCGTCCACACGAAGGAATCTGCCCGGCCTCGGTTCGCCATTGTTGTTTTTCCGGTATGAATTTTTCCAGCCTTGTGATTGGCTAAATGGCCTTCCTGTTTGGAGTGCTATCGCGCCACCTACTGCTTTGTTGGAATGCACGTTTGAGGCGGATTTGCGGTCTCGTGTGGACGGAGTTATTTTTTATGAAACCGGTGGTGTGGACGCAAAAAAAAATTTAACCGGGGTTCATAAAAGTTCGGTTTCAAAAATACCCGAGTTCGTGTGGACGGGGCCTCAAACTGTCACGTCAATGTACAATCCACATTATTGCCCTCCACCCCCACCCCCCCCCCCCCTCCATCTCCCTCTCCCCCTCCCCCACACAAGCCCGTGCTCTATTTCACTAAAGTTAGGTAGGTTGCTTAGCTGTTTTACATTTAGTTTATTTCACAAAGGTGCTTCTGTAAATGACCCAATTTTCAGTATCAGAAGAAGCTGTTGATTATTATTATTTTCAACCTACCAATAGTAGTTGCCATGTCGCGTGCCACATGTTGATGACGCTTCAGTCTGCATTTGCATGTAATTGAGTGATAATCAGCCTGTTGCCTTTTGTTCGCTGAATGGTTGAAAAATATTTATAAAACTTTAGAGTAATTTGTTGTGAACGCTAAAAGATAGGTCTTATCATAACCCGAAAAGTACATAGGCCTATCATACAATAAATTATAATATAATTATAATTAAACAAAGTAATCAAATTAATTTGTCCCAGTGTTTGTTACATGTAAAATTAAGCAAAATAAGGTGCTCTCTTTCCCCGCTAATGCAGTTGTACGCGACGCCTCGCTTCTTCATAGTTTATTCTATTTGTTTCTAACTCATGCTCCAATCTTTGATCGAACGATGCTTCGGATGTTGTGAGTGCCATGGCATATATGATGCATCGTTGCAGGAACATTTTTCAGATGATGGCGATGAGTTCTGCCTGTTCTGCTATGTGCTGTCTGCAGCCAAACCAAAGCAAACGACAGTGACAGCGGACGCACTTATCCTGCCTCTAATTTAGACCTTACGTCATATACCGCCCCTTGCAAGCCCACACCCCTTAACCCCCCGTTGATTCTACTGATGTCTGAATAACATCAATGTCTGTATATAGTACATGTAAAGCAACAAGTGTGAATCACGGGCCGAATCCCCTGATATACAAATGCGGCGAAAATGCGAAGGGTGTCCTTAAAATTTTTGCTTGCTTCATTAGGTAATAGGTGAACCAAAATGTTATACGTTGTAACATTACAGGCAAAATGTTAGGATATTATGCGCTCAGAAACCCCGGTCATAAAATAACAAATTTATGAGCGCATAATATATTAACATTTTGCCTATAATGTTACAACGTATAACATTCGTTCACCACCAATGACTCTTAAAAGCAGTGCCAAGATTTAAATATTTCAAACGATTCAGCGGACAAAAGGCAACAGGCTGATTATCATTTAGGGGGCCGCTCAATGACATGCAGAAGCGTCATCAACACGCCCAGTGGTGTGAGAAATACCAACTTTCTACTCTCAGAAAATACTACCTCAGGGTTAATATTATTCAGGAGATTTTCAAGGTACATATGTCAGGATAGGTTATTCACACATGCCCATCAGGAGAATATCAGGACTTACACGTGCGTCTGAAAGCAGCTAGTGTGTGAGCATTTGATCACATTATAAAATTAGTCAATTTATGGTAACAGGGGAAATTGTTCAACAGGAAGTGTAGTATATTATGCATGCAAATCAATTATTAAATACCTTTTACTGGTTTTCAGGGCTGAAAAGTGCATTGACATTTTAAAATGCAAGGCTATTGGTTAGTTGGAAAATACTAATCATCAACGTGTCTTGTGTGTTGATATGCCGGTCAGCGCGATATTTGAATTTAACGGTTTTATATGACAAAATGAACGACCTCCCGTTGCTTGTCGAGGTGATAAATTGTCTCTTCCCTTCTTTCATCGCAATTTCTACAGTCTGTAGACAGAACGTCATACCTGGGCGATCACGTCGATGAGGTGTGTGCGTGTGCGTGTGTCTTCCTACCTGCGCGCGTGTCGACGGCGGAGCCGTTGTGTTTAAAACATAACGTCTTACCTTGGCGAGTGTGTCTCTGCCTTCATCTTGACGTGCGGTGTGCGCACATGCGTGTGTGTGTGTGTGTGTGTGTGTGTGCGCGTGCGCTTCCGTGTATGTGTCACTGCCTTTGTCTTGACGTGCGGTGTGTTCGCATGAGTGTGTGTGTGTGTGTGCGCGTTTGTGTGCGTTTCCGTGTATGTTCGTTTGTGTGTGTGTGTGTGTGTGTGTGTGTGTGTGTGTGTGTGTGTGTGTGTGTGTGTGTGTGTGTGTGTGTGTGTGTGTGTGTGTGTGTGTGTGTGTGTGTGTGTGTGTGTGTGTGCGTGCTTGCGGTGTATGTATGCGTTTGCGGGTGCTGTCAGTGTGCGTAAGCTGCAGGCTGCTTGGCAAATGCGCACATGAGTAACTTGAGTAGCTGGTGCGACAGTCCTGCTATTATAGTAGTAAGATACCTTTTAACTTTATATTGCCATTGCAATCAAATCTACATCAATGCAAGTGTTAACGATTAAAAATAACATCAAAACAATTACATGACATGAGTCAGGATTCTGCGCAGGCTGTTGAAGAACACACACAAGTGGACAGCTGAGATGGAAGGAGTCAGGGGAGGGACAATAGTAGGTAAGAGTACTAATGTTGGAAGGCAATTGATCATGATATTGTTTCTTTTCTGGTGATCCCGCACCCACACAGTGGCTGTGTGTTTTCTTTTGAACATTGCTAATCGCGCCGTGCATCTCATCAAAGCTTTGCAAAAGATTTCGCTCCACCTTTTTGTGGGCTACTCTGAAAGGAACCCATGAGTGGTTTGAGAGCACTGAATACTTCCCAATAGTCCTACGTGATATTGTACTTTTCCCATTTGCGTTGTGAAATAACAACAGCTTTAACAAATTTAACCGCTTTAGCAATGAAAAGGAGAAAACAATCAATTGATGTGAAGTTACCAGTGTGTACAGGCCCACACTGCCAACACTAATATGTCAACTCATGAATGAAACCCCAAACGCTGACTTCAGTGATCTCCATGGGTACTCGCTGTGTGGGAAGTCTTGGTTAAAGTTATCTTACCCAAGCGGGTCAGCTCGGACTGGCACCAATTCACATTGGAATCTGATCTCGGCCACATTTAAAACATAATCTGTAAACAGCTAAACCAAAACATAAACACTTTCAGTGAGAAAAAGGTCTAAGATAAAGATGGTTAATGTTAGTTATGCTGTTCTCAGGGCATGACGCTTGTCCTAAGAATGACCTGGGTGGAGTTCTGTGTTGTATCAAATGGTTTAAGGGTCTGGTATACTGTGTGATGTGTATTGCAGGTGTCCGTAATGTCAAATATAATGGATATACTTAGTCCATTTTATGACGCACACTGACCACAATGCAATGCAAGTGTGATGGGTCAAACACTCCAGTAGAGTAAGTAAGAATGGATAAAATCTGTCTCTCTCTCTCTCTCTCTCTCTCTCTCTCTCTCTCTCTCTCTCTCTCTCTCTCTCTCTCTCTCTCTCTCTCTCTCTCTCTCTCTCTCTCTCTCTCTCTCTCTCTCTCTCTCTCTCTCTCTCTCTCTCTCTCTCTCTCTCTCTCTCTCTCTCTCTCTCTCTCTCTCTCTCTCTCTCTCTCTCTCTCTCTCTCTCTCTCTCTCTCTCTCTCTCTCTCTCTCTCTCTCTCTCTCTCTCTCTCTCTCTCTCTCTCTGTGTCTCCCTCGCTCTCTCTGGAAATGCACGGGTGGTGGAGTTCTTCACCTTATTGCCTGAAAGAAAATGGCCATGGCGAGTGCACTTCATTGATTCCTTTTGTTATTGGCCTCCTCGCGTTGACATTTCCCATTTTGTCAGCTCAGCCCTTTTCTCCCCTCACTCCGATCTCACTTGCTGATTATTCTGCATCAGTCGGCTCTGATTTGATGAGGGAGCCGGCAGAGTTATTGCTTCCCTTGTTCCCGGTTATTGCTCTCCTCTCCCTGCAGCCAGCCCCTCCAGCCGAGCGGGGCCAGGGTGTACGGCGGAATACAGAGAGGCCGGGCGTGGACCTCCCCCTACGTCAGCAGGATCTCAGCCTCACAGCCACGGACCTGACAGATGGCTGCATGAGGGAAAGCAAGCAAATCAAAAAGGCCTGAAAACGGGAACCACTCCATGCAGCATGCAAGGCTGTGCTCAGCCTTCCGAGCGGCCCGGCAACAAGGACGGGAACACACCATGTGGTCACTGGCCCACGTTCAGGGAGACAGAAAGGACATTCAAACTGTCTCACACACGTGGGAGACAAGGAAACTAAGGTAAGAAGCACAAATATGGGAAGGGGCTCTTCCCATATTCCCATATACCCAGACCGATGATGGGTGATGCCACATTGTAGGTAGCAGTCCAAAACAACCGCTGCCCCTCCCTTTCTCCTGGAGGATGAAGTGGAGATGTGTGTTTACATTAAGGCTGATCCGAGCAGCGGTCCTGTCCCGTCCGAGGACCAGCACGGGTCATCCATCATGCTGACGTGTGTCTGATGCTGGCCCTGCGGCCAGGAGCCAAGACAGAGAGGAGCTGTTCTTCTCTTATTAATTGGGTTAGTCAGAGGGTAGAGCAGGGAGCGTGCACCTGAATGAAACCAGTTAGTTCTAGGGATACTCGCTGTGAATTCAAATAAGGCCTGCAATAATACCAGCGTAGGTTGTCATGGACAACGTCTCAGTATTAAATTCCAAGCTCCAAAGTGCAGTAATCTCATGTTGAGGACCCTAAATAAACAAGAGGTACTGCAATCAGCTGGTCTCACTCATACCTCTTCGACAGATCTCACTTCATCTCCCTCCACAACCACACATCTGCCACAGTCAACGTCACACAAGGCGTTCCCCAAGTTTCTGTACTCTAGGCCCCCTCCTCTTCATGATTTACCTCCTCCCCCTCGGTCAGTTACTCCGCTATTTCTCCATGGACTTCCACTGCTACGCAGACGACACCCAGCATTACCTCAGCACCAAATCCCCCACAACCCCCACACCCCCCCCCCTCCTCCACAACCTGCCTGTCTACACTAACAAAACTGAACTCCTCCTCATCGTCTCCAAATCCACCCTCAGCAAACTCGCAAACCCCCCCACACTCACCATCAACGGCACCGCGGTCTCCTCCTCCCCCCAGGCCCACAATCTTGGCGTAATCTTTAATTCCACCCTCTCCCTTGAACCCCACATCAGCCACACAGTCAAAACCTCCTTCTAACACCTCCGTAATATTGCAAATATCAGGTCCTCTCTCATACCCTCATCTCCTCCCACCTCGACTATTGCAACTGACTCCTCGCCGGCGTCACCACCACCTCCATCAACT
>OLKM01001163.1:0-12500 GCA_900291075.1 Melanogrammus aeglefinus | reverse complement strand
ACACACACACACACACACACACACATACATTCTCTTCAAGGTTCTTTTGTGAGGGCTGTTGAAATAGACAGGCCCTCCCCTCCTCTTCTCTCTCTCTCTCCTCACTCTCTCCCCTCTCTCTTGTTCTTCCACACGGTGTGTAAAGGGCACACAGACATAATCAGGCCTCGCTGTCTGCTGCTCTGTCCTTCTGTCTGTCTGCCACACTGTTGGCTCTGCCTGTCTGTCTCTCTGCCCGCTAATCTGTCTGTCTGCTGGCTCGCAGTTTACCTGCACAGCCCAAAGCTGAGCATCAACTGAGCATGTGTTCAGTTTAGTATCAACACGGTTTGGTTTAGTGTCACTTGACCCCTACTTGACAGGTCAACACACACAATAAGGTTATGAAGAACATATCTACATGTCAACATATTCAGTGTTATCTTACTATAAGCTGAGTTTCATTATATAGTCGATAAAACGTAGTAAATAGCAACTCTCCTCCAGACATGTTTCAGTAGAATATGGGGTCACATGTCTTTGAGATTCAGCTGACAGCTGAATGTCATCCGACATTCAGTTTCTGATTGGGTTTGCTATCGACTTTATTTCCACATATTGTAGTTTCATCAGACTTTGACTTGCATATCAATAGAATATCAATCATTTTTCCAATGAATGTCTACTGAGAATCCTAAATGAGTACAATATGTCGCACATGATAATCACCAACATGAAAGCTGTCCTGAAACAGAATATCAGAGTTAACCCTTCCTATTAACATGGAAACACATATTGTGTGTCACCGTTTTTTGTTAAGCCTATCAGCTATAATGGGATTGGGATGTGAATGAGTCCCCACATGAACGTAGAAGAGAGCAGTTTGTTGATAACTGAAGACGACTCACAGGCTCAGTGAACTGGTGACCGTAGCAGGGAGATGTTCTTTCTCCTGGCCTTTCCTTTTCTCAACGCACCTGTCTCTTCCTTCATGATAAACTCCTGATGCCCCAGCCCTTCTCTCTCTCTCTCTCTCTCTCTCTCTCTCTCTCTCTCTCTCTCTCTCTCTCTCTCTCTTCTCTCTCTCTCTCTCTCTCTCTCTCTCTCTCTCTCTCTCTCTCTCTCTCTCTCTCTCTCCCTCTCTGTCTTTCTCTCTCTCTCTCTCTCTCTCTCTCTCTCTCTCTCTCTCTCTCTCTTTGTCTTACTCTCTCTCTCTTTCCCTCTGTCTTCCATTCTTTCTCTTCCTCCGTCTTCCACTCTCTCTTCCACTCTCCCCCCCCCCCCCCCCCCGGGACTCAAGGAAAACCAAAGAAGCGTGTGTGTTTGTTTGTGTGTGTTTGTGTTTCATATCCCACCCCCCGAAGAGGTGTTATCAGGGGCAGGGGCGATTCGAAATTAACCAAATACCCGAGACAGGACCAATAGTCAAAATGTCTGTGTCAACCACTCTATTTCATCCTGGACAAACCAGAAAGGAATTTGTGCAATTTTCTTGTTAGTAATAAAGATTTAAACTGTTATCTATTGTATTTAATGTTGTTAGGTATCACAAAATGAAATGTAATACGAAAAAGTTGGTACTATTTTCGCGGTTTGCTATTGTTTCTCATTTCCCCCAGAGTGCATTGCATGACCTCACGTTGGGGACACACAGACCAAAGCCGCATTGAGACCCTTGAGAGTAGCGACTAGAAACATAGATAAATACATAGATATTATATATAGTGAGTATATGCTACACATGAACCTCCTAAGACGGCGCAATTTGATTGGTTCGCTATCTCAGGATATTGGCAATATACCATGATTGACATCTCAAACTCGATATTATTTTCATCCCAAAATGTCCGCTAATAACAACAAATAAACCTTCGGTCTCGGGGGCTATTCCCCGCTATTCACTTAGCCTTCGGCGAATAATTGTTGATTAATAGCCTAGATAGATAGATAGCCTAGTCAAGTCTTTAATACCAAACTACACAAATCTTTGGGAATTCATTTAGATGATTCGGCTCACACAGTATAGCCTACAAGACCACACAGAACAAGAGAGACAATAAGTCTGACTGGACATACGCAAAATACATCACATTAAAACTAGACACATGGATGGATGGATGGATGGATGGATGGATGGATGGATGGATGGATGGATGGATGGATGGATGGATGGATGGATGGATGGATGGATGGATGGATGGATGGATGGATGGATGGATGGATGGATGGATAGACAGACAGATAGAAAGATAATTAAATATGTTCTATTATTTGCCTTGCGCACCCAGCCAATCCTGTGCGTGTATGCAAATTAGCCATGCGCATCTATCACAAGAAAGACTAATGTTGAGAAGTCATACTAAAAACGGATAGCAAGCGAAAGCTAAACCAGACTGTATCAATCATATACTTTGGGTCCTTTCTAACTTATGGTAAGAGGCTAGTATTTAAATCTTTGCAGTGACTGAATGTTGATGATAAAACGGATTGTTTGCATAAGATGAGTGTGTGCGACTGTGCGTGTGTCCTTTTCGGCTTCGGCATACTGCATGGTTATGAAGGCCTTGTGGTTAGTTGTGGTGTTAGTGAAGCAGCCTAGCCTTGGAGTTGGATAAGTTGGAGTGATTGTGTACGGGCGTGCGAGAGTGAGAGAGAGAGCACACCCGCCGCGGTGATGTTTGGTTTGTTGTGGGCTGTCTGTCAGCATCCGCCGGGTTGGACGATATGCTTTGTGTATGTGTTCAATTTACATCTGTCTTGACCGTATCTGCAGTAGATTGATGGTTAAATAATGTCACACTACGATCGGTTATACTTGCAGGCACTCAGTTAGCCCATAGCTAGCATTATGCCTTCTATTTCTATGAATAAAAGTGTCGTTATTGTATGCACTGCTGTTCATTGACTAGCTCCTGCGCTCTTGCTGCGTTGCTAAATTATAGCAACTCTGACTCCACTCATTCTCCTCTGACCATGCATTTAATTGGCTTTGACCGCCATCAGTTCTCGTCGATTCCTCATTGGCCCTCTCACGTCTGACAGGTTCGAAATTATACTGCTGTGAGCCATCATACATGTTATTTGTGGTTCTTGCCACCTCTTAGAGGCCATAGTTCTAGTAGGCTGAGATTACCTTCCACCACGTCTCCCCAACGTGACGTCATCGCCGAATGAAAACCCGTGACTGCCAAAAACGCCAAAAACTGGACTTTAACACTATTTTGGAGACATTTTATAAAGAATACACATATTTTGAGTGCTTTATGTACCCATTAATCAAAACTTCCGGTTAATGCACGTAGGCCTTTAAGCCTAGCTCAGTCATCATGCCATACCACATCACTTCCTGCTGTGTAATGAGAAGATCTATTGTGAACACCAAATCCATATTTCCTGTTATTTTGGGTGAAGGCAATTCAAATGTAATGTAAAAGTAGTGTAATGCCTTACAATTCAAAGACAGCAATATTGTAATGTAACTAATTCCTTTGAAATGACATTAACTAGTAATAAATAATGCATTATTCTTTTGAAGTAACTTGCCCAACACCACACACGGTAATGTCTTCAGGAGGGATGTCAGACTGACGAGAGGAGAGAGCGGGAGAGAGAGTGGATGATGAAGGCGTGGTTGGAGTGCGGGAGCAATACGACGATAGTTGCTCCTCGCGTGGAAAACAATGGTTGGAAAAGTGAGATTCTTCCACTGCAGTCAAGTGTGTCTACCCCCCTGTATGTGTACCCCCCACTGTGCCCCCTCTCCTCTCCAGCCGCGGCCAGCCTGGATCTGAGATGTGTCAGAATTGTCCCGACTCCCTCCCCGCTATGATTCGCCTCGTGGACCACTGCGTCGCTGGTTGCGTGTCGTGCGTGTGTTTCTGTTCTTGGTGGTACAGTTCATGTGGTACTCCACGCGACACAGGGACTCTATTATTTATCTCTATCTCTAAGAGTTCCCTCATAAATCAACCATTCACTGTGTGTGTGTGTGTGTGTGTGTGTGTGTGTGTGTGTGTGTGTGTGTGTGTGTGTGTGTGTGTGTGTGTGTGTGTGTGTGTGTGTGTGTGTGTGTGTGTGTGTGTGTGTGTGTGTGTGTGTGTGTGTGTGTGTGTGTGTGTGTGTGTGTGTGTGTGTGTGTGCTGTGTGTGTGTGTGTGTTTGGCACATTGTCTCTCTTACAGACGCCGTGATCATGGGACCCCACATCAGTCCTCCCCGTGGAGGGGAACAGAGAGAACAGGGAGCAGGTAGAGTGGAGGCATGCAGGACCATGCTGTCAGTCAGGCCTCTCCCTGGGTGTCCTGTTAAGTCTCTCCTCTGTCAAAGCCTGAAGGCTTATCAGCAGGGCTTTGATGGCACAACTTGGGGAAACATTGAAGCCTTTTTTGTTGTGGTAACGTTGATAGGAAAAGCGTTACCACAACGTTACCACTGTGTGTGTGTGTGTGTGTGTGTGTGTGTGTGTGTGTGTGTGTGTGTGTGTGTGTGTGTGTGTGTGTGTGTGTGTGGTGTGTGTGTGTGTGTGTGTGTGTGTGTGTGTGTGTGTGTGTGTGTGTGTGTGTGTGTGTGTGTGTGTGTGGTTGCAACCCGGTATCACGAGATCTCGTGGTACCGGGTTGGATACCGGGTTGGTGTGTGTGTGTGTGTGTGTGTGTGTGTGTGTGTGTGTGTGTGTGTGTGTGTGTGTGTGTGTGTGTGTGTGTGTGTGTGTGTGTGTGTGTGTGTGTGTGTGTGTGTGTGTGTGTGTACTGGATGCATTCTATGTATGTATGTACATATGTATGTACTACGCGTCGGTGACATGGCAAAAATATCATGGCCTTGTAGAGCTAAAAAAAACAGTACCTAAAAATGTATTACCATCATTGAAATGTATTACATAACTCAGTTTACCTTTTGACTTAGATTAAATAAAACCTCTTCAAATGATAGCAGGTTGTGTACGGTAGCCTATGTTGCGGTAATGCTAGCGTGTTTTTAGCGCTATGTTACGTGTAACGGTATGCTAGCCTGTTGTTAGCTCTACGGTACGGTATGCTACCGTGCTAATAGCTCTACAGTACGTGTTGCAGTATGCAAGCCTTTTGTTAGCTCTACGGTATCTGTTATGTATGCTAGCATGTTGTTTGTAATACGGTACGTGTTACGGTATGCTACCGTGCTGTTAGCTCTACAGTACGTGTTACGGTATGCTAGCATGTTGTTAGCTCTACGGTACGAGTTGGAGCGTGAAACCAACCGGAGCTATCTGACAGACTGCTCAGCCGTGACCGGGAGCCTTCTCCCAGACGCAAACTGTTACTTTTGGGTTACAGGGAAAAGATATGAAGAAGGCAATCATCCCCCGGCTACAAAACTCACTTGGTCCGACAAGAACAGGGTCTTGTACCTCTGGCCCGGCCCTTAAAACAAGCCCCCACAGAGACGGGCTGAGGTATGTTCAGGAAGCCAGCGTCTCTTTAGTAAAAAGAGCTGGTAGCAGCACAATCACAAACAACACATGACACAAAGACAAATGAAGTGAATATCCAATTAAATTGAAAACATTTTTCCAATTAAAACATAAATTAATTGAAATACACGGCGCCATTTGCTCAGGCCTTTAGAGCCGTGCTAAACAGTTTGATTGTTTAAGTAAGAAATACATCACATCGGGGCCACACGTTAGTGGAAACCAAGTAGGACGGCGCGTACCGCTCAGTCCATAACTTCCAGGTGAAGGGATGCCCCATTATTTGTTAGATATTAGTTACTCTCATCCAGAACGTTACTGTTTATATACTATATCAACTCAAATAAGCTTAGACAAAGACATTGTTGTATTGGTGCTTTTGAGTGTAATGGATTTAGCGGTATTAGTAAGGCAAACATTCTGCTCCGTGGTTCTATTTTGGCGCGTTGTTTTTAAATTTGAAAGAAAAAAGGATTTTACAATTTAAATTAGAGTAAATGTGCTTACGTTTGAAACTAATGTTTGTGTGAGTGAGTGTGTGTCACAGTGTTCAGGATACCCGAAGCTTGTCTTTGAAGAAGAAAGTTAACAACATATTTAGAAGTATTTTCCTTCAAAAATGTTCAAACAACCCATCTAAATCCAAACCACCATGTTGACCACATAGTAATAGTGTGCTCTCTCTTATTGTCTCTTCTTGCTTGCGGATTGGAGGAAAAAAGGCCCTCTACAGAGAAGAAAATGTGTGGAAATCCAAAATGTGTAAATCCGGGTTTGTAATCCTGAACACTGGCAGACTATTTGAATGGATTTTAATAATCCCGCAGGATTTATTCAACATGGACTACTCAACCACGGGCTCCTGTTTGACTTCGGGCTAGCGGGGGGCTGCTGCTGTTTCTAAAAGGTCTAGCTCTTATTGGAATAATGTTTTGAATTACGGTCAACATTTGTAAATCATCTCTGTGGCATGGATCAGAGGTTGGACAGGCTGGATGGGAACTGTGAAACAAAACAGGAACACATCCACTCCTACAACAACAGCCCACGGGGGGACCAGCGTGCTATTGGGACAATTGCACATGTCGCTGGAGGGGGGGTTCTGAAAGCATGTCCCCAGAGGGAACACAGAATTTGCCGGCACTCTTGAACTTTTCCCAGTTGGAAGACAAGCTAAAACATCCTGTCAGGACTCCAACGCTCTTTGAAGAAATGTCTGTAAAGGTTTCAAATCATCACTGTAGAAATACACTTATTAAAATCCTCTTCTGAAAGCTCCCTACTCTCGCAGGCGTTTATCTTCAGTAGAATATCTCCATAACCAACCAAACAGGGAAACCATGCCTTGGTTCTGTGTCTCCTCCCAGAGTACTAGGGACTGCTGCCCACTAAAATTCCACATGCTCTCCAACACGGAACCAGTCCCTTACCATTACATCTCCATCAACTCGATACTGGGGTTGAAAATGATTGATGTACCCCAACAATAACACACAGTGGTTCAAAAAACTCAACGAATGCAAAAGGTAAAAGTTTTGGTGCGAGCCGTGACCTTGTTTTTCTGGCCCAGTTGTGATTTGAGTGCGTCTGTGGACCCACGTTAATACGTTCAGCCCTTGGAAGCCGGCCACACTGATGTGTGTGCTAAGCTGCTTAGTGGACAAAAAAAATCATCTCAGATAAAGATCGATAGATCCCACATGATTTAAAATAGAGACAGTGTGCGGCGCGGCATGCGGATGCAGAATGAGTGTTCTGGATTTACGGTGGGCCGTCAACGTCAAGCGAACCAGTCTGTTCCCTTCTCCGCACAGGACAGCACGGCCAATAAAACACGTGTGCCAGAGTCGATTTTCATTTTTCCCCCCTCGATGTTGTAGTTTATCTCTCTCCTTCTCCCTCTCCCTCTCTCCACCTCCCTCCCTCCCTCCCTCCCTCTCTCTCTCTCTCTCTCTCTCTCTCTCTCTCTCTCTCTCTCTCTCTCTCTCTCTTCTCATCTCGATATCTCTCTCTCTCTCTCTCTCTCTCTCTCTTCTCTCTCTCTCTCTCTCTCTCTCTCTCTCTCTCTCTCTCTCTCTCTCTCTCTCTCTCTCTCTCTCATATGGATATGCATACTGTTTACACACACAAAACACACGTTCAATAAAACCAGGTGATGCCTCTCTTGGCTTTTAACAAGAGTTCTTATCAATAAGACCTGTACAGGATTGACCTCATGCAGTAGATTTAAAACGCTCTGAGGCATTTCACAACCATCCAGGCCCACGTTCTTATTGGGCCGTGTGTGTGTGTGTGTGTGTGTGTGTGTGTGTGTGTGCGTGTGTGTGTGTGTGCGTATGGTTGTGTGTGTGCATGTGCTTGTGTGTATGTCCTCCTAAAAACAGTGTATATTATTAATTTCACAGAGACAACTCATTTTGTGGATGGGTTATTTCTCTCACTGTTTTTTGTAGTTAATAACAGTACAATTAATGGAACAAGCAAAAAGCTGGGGCATTCAAAGCGACTTGGAAGCCTATGTGGCGAGGAATAGAAAAAGGTCGAATGATAATACATTTAGGTATATAGGACCACGTTCTGCCAGGTGTTGGTATTTGAGCAGAGATAGGGGGCTAGGGCTCCGCGTGTTCTGATTAGAGGCGATTAATTACTTTACTTTGCAGCAGGTGAAGCCTCTTTATACTGAACACCTTACTATTAACACAGCAGAGAAATGTGCAGAAGCTTTCACCGTTTATTTTACTTTTCGTTAGGTATGATAAATAAATTTAACGAACCCTAACAAATCTTTCAGATGGAGCAATCTCGTTTATTAAGGAGTCTGGAAAACTACGGCATCCCTAGAAATATGTTTGGTCAGTTATGGGAATCAATCATGTGATCATTTTCTCAGGACTTTAAACATCCGTTTAAACATCTCGGAGGATCTCAGCGTACACAGCACTCCATCTTTCTCTCTATCGTGTTTGGGGGCAGACATCGACACAGTCTTCTACTAACATGGCGCCTGATTCGCTCCTATGTTGGAGTGGGAACGGGATGCAAATGAAATACAAAACCTGTGCATCTCTAACAGCCTATCAACCTGTCTTATCATTTACAGACATCAGCACCTATAATATCATTTTCAAATGTAAAAACACTTTTTTAACTGTATAATTACATTATTTATTTAGCTATATATATATATTATACACACATTATTTTGACTAATGTGTTGGTCAGAGGAAGAGTCTTAATGGAGGACATTTTCCCTTGCTGACTCTGATAGTTGGTATGTATCAGGCGTTCAGGCAGCATTTCATAAGACCAGGGCAACGCGGCCAGCGTTGTTCGGAGCCAGGGCTGTGTGACAGAAGCCAAGCGGAACCTACAGATCAACATGTTGATTTAAAGCCCCTAAACGTCGCTGGCTGGTTTTATCAGCCTCTACGCGACTGCTCTATTTGCACTAAAGAGAGGAAGGAGAGGCTGCGGGTGCCAGGGCAGTGTGGCGAAGATTCCACATCCAAGAGGTTGATATTTTGCAAACCCACTTAAAATACTTAAAAAGCCATCAGGGGCCCTGAGGGGCTCGTTTCAAAAGGAAGGGTAGTATCAAAGCAACGTATGTAACCGCACGCTGATTGTGCACCTAGGCTCCGGTGTCTGGGATTGTAGCATCTTCTTCATGCGGCAACATCCCGACAAGGCGAGGCCAAGAACAGCTCCTTAGGGGACTGATTAGGGCTGGTGTTTAAAGGCATGTTTATGCAGGGATGAGCTTAGCCCTCTCTCGCTGGCCCACAAGGGTCCACCCGGGCTATGTGTGTGTGTGTGGGGCTTTTCCACACCAAAGAACGAAACAGCAGCC
The DNA here is from genome assembly GCA_900291075.1 of Melanogrammus aeglefinus. Taxonomy (NCBI): domain Eukaryota; kingdom Metazoa; phylum Chordata; class Actinopteri; order Gadiformes; family Gadidae; genus Melanogrammus; species Melanogrammus aeglefinus. The sequence continues at coordinate 3,217 of OLKM01001163.1, read as the reverse complement.
AGTTCCGGGCTGGTGCTAGGGCCAGTTCCAAACTGGTTCAAACATTATCCCAGTTTACGAACCGGTTGTTTCACATCGGCGAGAAGCCAGCCATGGAGGTCCGGCGAGAGCAACGTCATGACGTCACTTCAAACGTCTGCCATACGTCTCCGGCTTTTACTATTCCGGCAACTCTCGCAGTTTCAACACAACAATGGGTGGAATACGCGGCAGCTGTGTCAAGTTTTCTCCTCGCTTTTGGGCGCTCTACTTAGGCAACCAAACACAACAGATCCAAGCGAATCTGTGATAATGATCGTGTGGCGCGAGAGCAATTGACCGGTCTTCGTTTGCCTTCCTGTTTTATGACCGGTATGGATAACCCGCCCCCTGCCCTGCGTTAAAGCGGTTTCCGTTCTAGCCCAGCTCACAACTGGGGCTTGAGTTGAAACCGGTTTTTAGGGGCTGGAGCCGTTCTTTTGGCGGTGTGACAACCAAAACCCTGGCTCTAGCTTCGAACCGGCCCGGAACGGCTCCGATTTTGCGGGCGTGAGTAGTGAAAGGGCCATAAGTCTCTCTCACCACTCAGGCCAAGATGTCCTTTTCATCGAGGTTCAAGTCGTGTGTCTTTAGGATTGGATTCTTCAGACTTCATTGGACTAGATTCATCAGATCTCAAGGTGAGGTCATGTCCGCAGTTGCAGAACTCCATGAGGGAGGTGTTGAATGGTGGAGCTCCACACCCTGACGTTCAAAATCCCTTTTAAAAGTGATGGTCTGTTTTGTGAGTATTTAGTGGAAACTTATTACTAGTTTACGTGATGACCACTCCATTTCAAACTAAATACACACTTCCTTTCCCCAACCCAATTTTTCTAAATAAAAAAGGTTAAAAAACGAATGAAAGAAATTGCCCTATTCTGGGGGTGATAGCATTATACGGGATAGACTTTGTAGAGAGTGAGAAGATTGTACCAGTAACGTGTAGAGAGGGAAGTGAGAACATTCACGTGTAAAGAGAGGAGAAAAGGAGTGAGAATCAGTGGTCGAGGAGTAAGAGAGAAGTGTGAACAGCAACCTGCAGACTAGAGAGAGGAGTGGGGAGATGAACAGTAACCGTGTGGACACTGAAGTCCATGAAAGAGCACACGCACAATGAATTGATTTGGACGATTCCTCCTAAGGAGGAGGAGAGAATGATAATTATCATTCTCATTTTCAAAAATGAACAATGTCAACACTGCACTTGTGTGAATGGAAAAATCTCCTTTGAGCCCTGACTGGCTCCTTTGGTCTCTGTTTACTATTTACAGTGATAGCATCTCTTTCATAATGACCGACTTTAAGGTCATTAATTATGCAAGGGCTGGGCGGTTTTACTGTAATCCTCTCCAAGCATGTCTTGACAGTAATCAATGGGCATACTCCAGGAATGCTTTAATGTGGCGAGAGGATGGAAAACCAGGCCATTTACACAGGCGGGGGAGAGGTTTTATCTGTGACCGCTTCACACCATCCTAGCCTGTGGTGAAGCATTATGAGGCTGTGTGCTGGAAAAAATGAAATCAATAATCTGAATATAGAATAAGGTGTTGTTTAAGACGGTGAGAGCCAAACCAATAATATGCCTGGAGCGTGATACAAAGAAAGGCAGCCAACGTCATGATGGGTCTGAAACTTCTGGTTCTAATAACACATCCTCGCAATACAGGGTAAAGCAGCCTGATTCATGACGTGTCTGACCATTTCAGACTCTAGAACATCTCTTCAATTCGCCTGACGGTCTGATGTTGTTCCTGAAATTTCTGGGATTCAAACAAACTCTTCCCATTTCGCTCATGTGTAGGTGCTGAAAAAACGCTGGGACGTTTAAACAGGCAGATATAACAAGATTTGTTTGGAGGGATTTTGCCAAATAAAAGAGGAGTACAAGTAGTGATGTTAGTGTTACTCCGCTTAGGCTCCTCCAAGCCCACAGCCGCAAAACCAGTGGGGGTGGGTCAAAGAGGGCGCTTAGGGCGTGCCTCTTCCGGAGAAATGATTCACTTGCAAAAATCTTGCAGCTTATGAAATCAGCGATTTGAATTTGAAATAATTCAACCAAAATGCATAGCGTTTATCCAATACGTTTAATTGTGTGATAAGACCATACTCCGGTCACTGCCAACATACCATTTAAAATTGCGTCTGAACGTCATGATTTTGGTAGGGCTAGTTATTGGTCATTTGAAATAATTAGAAAAGCCCTTCCTCCCAAATCGAGTGGGGCGCTTGCACGCTGAAGTTCAATGTATAAGCTTGCAAACCTTTTTGCTGTCCTATCAGCAGAAGACAGCTTTTATAGGCGATAGAAAAAAAAATGTACCTAGGTCTCACACCAGTGTGCGTCCGATGCAATGGTATTGCTTTTTCTTTTTTGTGATCACCACATGATTGGACAATCGTCCAATCATCAAATAAGGCTAACCTCGCCTCAGCAGCATTCCCTCGCACCCACTAGATTGTGGGAAGAGATAGATTGCTAACTGCAGAGAGGTTTTTAAAAGCACCCTTTTCAGGTGGAGGCATTTGGACTCCCTCAAGAATGTTATAACTTAAAAGGAGCAAGTTAGGTTACATATTCCTTTCCGGTTTTGGTCTGGGAGCATATAAAAGCAAAATTAAGGCAAACTGTCACTAATTTCTACTTGCATTTGCTGTAGACATTGAGCACTACAAAAAAACTGACGCTATAGGGAAGGTGATCATGATTTTTGATCAAATACTCAGGATACACAATTGGGGTCAAATAGAATTGGCTGGTGGAAATGGCCATACGTAAAAGGTCTGTATGCAGTGTAGCTTGTCAGGCCCTGCCAAGTCAAATTTAGGCTAATGAATCTGAGTTAATAGTAGGTAATAGGTTTATCGATAATGGTAGTGGCCAACCCCAAAATGCACCAGAAATATACAGGAAAATCAAATCTATACGGCACCCCACACCACCCACCAACAGTTCCGATCACGTACACGGCTCGCCACTGCCCAAAAAACTTTTGACTAGCTCGCTAGTTTAGCCACAGGTTGCCTACGCTTTTGAGGAAACTCTGGTCTGACCAAGGAGTGAAGCAGCCATGTAGACAGACAGGTTAGTCTTAATGTGGCTTTAGCAGCCACAGATGGCAGATATCTTTCTTTATTGTCATATTTATTTGTTAATGCTTGCTGGTTGCAACCGGTATTTCTAATCGTATTATTC
>OLKM01001162.1:132139-166050 GCA_900291075.1 Melanogrammus aeglefinus | reverse complement strand
GAAAAAGTCCCTTGTTTTCCATGACAGCGGCCATTATAACTTGCAATGGTGAATTATCAAAATACAATTCACCGCGATGTTTTGAAGAAGCCCAGCAATGGAACGGAGCGTTTCAGGGCATTAGAATAACCGTGTAATAATGCAATAATATTCACCCTCCAATGCTTTTTTTATAAAAAAAAGGGGTGGGGACAAAATGAAACTTTGAACGAAATCTCTGGTGGGGACGCGTCCCCGCGTCCCCGGCGTATAACGACGCCTATGAACCCTAATCCGTCCAAAGGAACACGGTAATGTTAAGTTGCTATATAAGAAGATATGCTCTGAATCAAACCTGGTCGAAAACAGGTTTTGCGAGGTTAAGTTGAACATAACCCGGTATTGGGTATTTAAACCCACGTTCACCGCAGATTTCAAATGGCATGCTCTTTTGATGAGAGAACTGCTGATATCGGAGCGCAAATTATACGTGCAATCCACCGAGAAGCGATTAATAAGACCACGGCTCGACATCTTGGCATATCGGATGACTTTTTGCTGGAGAAATAAGGCCTAGTTTTGCGCAATCTTAATAATAATTAAAATAGCCTTCTCACTTTTACATAGCCACACTACCAATCGAGGACCTGGCCTCAAGTTACCCCAGAACTTTGCATAGCCCCCTTTTTTTGCAAAATGGTAAGTTTTATCTAGCTATAATGTTTTGGGAGATCTGAGCACATCTCAGTCTTTCAGATGACCCACCAAGATTTATCGGCTCCTATCATGACAAGAGCAATATTGTCTGAGTACTATGCCGAGAGGCCACTTACAACATAAAGTATAAAATAGTCCTACAGACTTACATCCACTGGAGAATGTTCGATCGTAGCTCATTACAAGCACTAATCCATCGATACTGGTGAAAGTTGAGAATTCACTTTTGGGTTTTCTATCCAATTACCAAAAAATTTGGGGAGATTAGTAACGTGTTTGCATTGATAATAACAGAAATATCAAAATTTTTTGTTGTTATGCGTGCAAAACGCTTTTTCCAGAGCGAAAAAAACAACCTTTTTGACAGAATGTTTGTTTTTTTGCTCAAATAATAAATTCCACTTCCAAATGGTGGGAGAGTGCATTAATAACATTTGTGAGATTAGTAATGCGTTTTGCATTGATAATGAACAGAAATATCAACATTTCTTGTTTTTTATGTGTGCAAAACGCTTTTCCAGAGCGAAAGAACGCCTTTTTTGAAACCAATGTTGTTTTTGCTCAAAAGTTGAAGAAATTCCATTTTTTCTTTTTTTTCAAGTGCCGCGCAGCACGCGCATTGAAAAATTTCAACTATGCACCAATCAACGTGGGCACCGCCCACATTTCCCACGGCACGTGTATAAAAAGGCGGCGCAAACCGCCGCTCCATTCTCTTTTCTTCAGCATTTGTACTGATAAACGGAAAAGCGAAGAAATTACCCCTCTTTTCTCCCCATCGGTGGACTTCGTGAAGGCCATCGACATCTTCAGGGCCGGAGTTCCGGACGCCCAGGACACCGACAACGAGCAAACGTCGATGGGTTTACCGCGACGGTCGACCTCCTTAGGAACGACGTTTGCTTATTCTGCGTCCAGGGTTCTCAGCCGCTCCGGTCTTACGACCGAGCCACGTCGTCCCGAGGAGAAAACCACGCCGGATGGCCCGATCTATTCGGAGAGATCATTGGGGGTGAGGCGGCGGCATCAAGGCATCTCAATGCAGCCCCGCCTCTCGCCCCTATGTCGGATGACATGCAGGGCGATGTTTTTCGCACACCTGTCTTCCTCCTCGGCGGGTTACCCCAGTGCCCCCTGTTCCCACCTGGTTCAGCACTGGAATTAGCACTAGAGGGGGACCCTTCTACTACTGAAGGCCCGGTGAGGTCTCACTGACTTCAAAACAACGTGGAAGGTGGGCTGATACTCAGGCGAGGGGGAGCCTCACTGGAGCCTTCCGCTAGCACAGCGCTTCTACTGTCCGGGCGCGGATGGCGTCTAATGAGAAAGCACCGCTTGCCCCACTTCCGCATCCAGAAGAGATTACCAGACACTGAAGGAAGAAGTGTTCGTCTGTGGCCTCGCAATCTGCGGCGGTGATACGGCAACCTGCCCTGCTCTCCTCTGCCCTGGTCTCCTTTTCGGTTGGCAGGGAAAGGCTTACGGCCCGGATGAGGCCGCAAGATGGCTGACGGTTTCCCGACTTCTCCCAGCGCCGTCCTCACAGCTATCAGACGATAAGCCATTTTCGGGCGCGCATATGGCGTGGGCCAACCAATGCTCCAGAGGGCCATGTGGCTCTCTCCACTTGCGGTTTCCGAACGAGAGCGGGCCAGACGCAGGGCCCATTAGCTCCGGAGGACTATTTGGGCCCGGGTTCTCGGAAGGTGTCTCGCGCACCAGCAGTCCGTTCGAAGAATCGTCCTGGTTCGGGCGAATTCTCAAGGCTCCCTCCATCAAGCAGCCGGGAGAAAGCGGGGGCCGCCGCTGCCACGCCTGGCAGCCGGGGAGAGCAGCACCGCGGAGTCCAGAGTTCCGTAGGCTTGCTCCCACTTTTTCTTCCTAATAAAGATAAAAGAACGTCGCCGAACGGACAGCTACATACTCCTAAAGCAGCGATATCCTATAGGCCCTTACCCCAGCCCCACCCTCAGCCACGGGATGGCTGTTAGGTGAGGGCCCGACGAGCGTGTCACAATAAACCTCTGGGTTTCACCAAACTGCATTCCAAAGAAGCGGTGTCCCATATTGAGCTTCGTAGGCGGACGGAGACTGCATTAACACGAGCCCTGGATACGGAACAGCGTACTGAGTTTCCTAGTTCTACATTAATCCTCTACCTCCCTTTACAGTCTGGAAGAGTAAAGACGGGTCTGAGCGGAACAAACGCGCTGCCACGAGCGCTAACGGCTTAAGCGGCTCGTTGCTGTTTCAGCAGACACGAGCGCGTCGACGTCGACCGAAACGGCAGTAACATACTCCCTAAAGAAGCGATATTCCTCTAGCGCCCTCTTTCCCTCCCCCCCCAGCCCGGTGGCTGAAGGGTGTGACGGACGGCGTGTTTAATAACTCTCTGTTCACCTGCTTCTAAGAAGCGGCGTCCCTTTGAGCTTCGCTGGCGACTGGAGACTCATTTAACACGAGCCCGTGGATACGACCTGTACTAGTTTCGCTAGTTTCCCACATTATCCCTCTACTCCTTATACAGCTGTGAAAGTGAGAAGACGAGGCTGCGGACAACGCCCGGTCAGAGTGTACGGCTAGCGCTCGTGCCATGTTCAGCAGACACGAGCGTGGCGCCTAGACAGCTCGCTTGTTTGTACAGCGACTAGCTCTGTAAACGTCATACCGCACTCGCTGAGCCTCTCCCTTTCATGGGATGCCCCCCTTGGTCCACAGACATGTGTGGAAGGCCGATAGGGGCCGAGGAATACGGTTATTACCTGGACAGTTCCCAGGCTGTCAGCTCGCCCTCTTCCGACCGCTTATGCGTGTTGGCTAGAGCGTGGCGTTCTACCATCGTCATCGTGGTTGGACAACATGTTTGAGATGGGGTACATCACATTAGTTCAAGCCGCCGTCCCCACCTTTTTGGGGTTTGTGGAGACAGGCTACGGGACCCAGCGGAAGCACGGCTCTGGCAGCAGAGGTGCCCCTCCCCCCCCACGAGTTACACCTAGGGTTTTACTCCCGCTACTTCCTGGTTTCCAAGAAGTCAGGGAGAGAAGAGAACCTTATTCTGGAATTTTCGTGTGTTCAACAGTTCCGTTGTCTGCGAGAAATTGAGAAATGCTCACTATCGAGCGTCTGCTCCGATGTGTGAGAGAGGGCGACTAAAAGGTTCACATCCCTGTATCTCAAGGATGCTTACTTACAGTCCCTGTTTCGCAGGCCGCACAGGAAGTTTCCCGTGTTTTGCTTTATGGGGTGGCGTACGAGTACCAGTGCCTGCCAATTCGGCTACTCCTGGCCCCGCGCACGCTTTTCGAAGTGGTGTGGGAGACCGGCGTTGGGACCCCTCAGGGAAAGAGGGTCTCTTCTACTCGGCGAACCTACTTAATTCTGAGCGACTCAGAGGGAACTCGTGCGATAAGGACACCAGACGGTGATAAACCATCGTCTCTTTCCTGGGTTTTGCCATCCAATCTGGGAGAAGAGGTTCCCGCTCCCCGGCTGGCAGATGGCAGTCTACGTGGGGCTTTGCCTGGACTCAGCCACCATGACAGCGATGCTCTTCGGCTAGACCCATCGCTGTTGGCACTTCCCTGCTTCTCGCGTCTTCGAAACGGACGTGCTGTCCACCATGTGCCTGTTAGGGCGATGGTAGCCCGCCCATCCCCGTGCTTCCCCTGGGTTGCTCTTTATGCGCAGATATCAGCGGTGGTTTGCTCGCCAACGGTTGCTTACCACGTGCGACATAAGCTCAGGGTGCTCCTCCTACCCCATTCAGTGTCACCAGACCCGGAATATTGGGAACCGCTCAGCTCTGTGGTTTCCAGAGCTGGCGACGCTCTCACGCACAGCGCCGTGCCGATACGTTCAGACCGGATGCGGCTTATCGCAGCCCATGGACGGTGGCACCACCGCCCAATGTAATCGGATTTAATGTCTGCTCCTGAGAGGTCGATCCTGCAGGGCAAAGGTTTGCCTGAAGCGGTTATCAACACTATCCAGGGTGCTCACGTGCGCTTCTACTTCTTCCCTTTAATGCGGGCGAAGTGGTGCTCTTTCTCTAGATTGGTGACGAACAGGAACCACGCTGTTCCATCTCGTTGCGAGTGGGAAAGCGTGCTTGCACTTTTCTGCAGCACTTATGGAAGAAGGGTTTGGCTTTTTCCACTCCTCAAGGTCTATGCGGCAGCTGTTTCAGCTGGCCATGCGGGCTGGGATGGTGGACCGATCTTCAGCCATCCACTGCTCAAGAGGTTCTTGCTTGGGGCTAGACGGGTTAGGCCTGTTTCACGCGTGCTTACACCACGCTGGAACCTCCCCACCGTGTTGCGCGGGTTGTTCCAGGACCCCTTTCGAGCCTCTGTCTACAGGCCCCCTTTGGATGGCCTGTTCCTTTTAAGACGGCGCTCTTATTGGCTTTGGTTTCTGCAGCGGGGCCTGTGAAGGCTGACGGTCTGTCTGTCAGCCCGAGCGCTTGTGCTTAACGAGGACAGCTTCTTTGCGCTGCTCAGACTAAATCCTGCGTTCCTCCCCTAAGGAACATTAATAGTTCTTTCCAGTCGAGGGAATATTGGGCTTTCAAGGCTTTTCACACCCCCCGCCTCAATTTCTAGTGAGGCGGAGGCGGAAGCTTCATCTCCTGTGCCCGTTGCGGGCCGCTGGCTATGTTATGTGAAATGCTCGGCCCGCGTTCCGCTTCCACACAACACAGTTATTTGTGTGTTATAGCGACGCTAAGCAAGAGGCCGCGCTCTCTCTAAACAGCGGTTTTCTCGCTGGATATGTGAATTTGTTTGCTTAGCCTATGCTCGGCAGGACTTGGGCGTTAAAGCTCACTCTACACGGGGCGTGGCTGCTTCAGCGGCTCTGCTCAGAGGCGTTCCGGTGAAAGACATTTGCGCTGCTGCATCTTGGTCTTCACCCGGGCCATTTGTCCGTTTTTACATGTTAGACATGTCCAGGGGCTCACTCGGCAACTCTGTGTTGGGTCCGGGTGGCCCCTTCTTACGGCTGTTAAGAATGAAGGCATGTTATTTTAAGCGGCATCGTTGAATTTCCTCTCGCCGGATGGCGAGTTGGACTTGACTGCCAGTAATTCTCTCCCAACGTTTTTCGAATGGAAAGCGAGGGTTCCTATTGGCTCGCCGATTGACAAGTTGGTTTTGTCTGCCAGTATGGCACTCCCGCCGTTTTTCAAATATGAAACGGACGAGAGGAGCTCCTTATTGGAGAGTCGGAACTCTGTAGCTCCGCCCCGGTGGTAGCCGGACCTAATGGTAAACGTTATAGGCGCGATTTCATACCTCCGGGTCCGGACGAAATGGTCCGTATCCGTATTTACTGTACGGTGTGAATGGGCCTCATTACTCTGGTTTTTCCCTTCACTTTTCATGGATTCCATGAAGGAAGTATTGGGGCCAGAGTCTTTGTAGACTCACTTTTTTCTCTTGATCATCGCCTTGCTTGATCTAGGAGGATTTTTTTTTTTATTAAGCTGTTGTGGTTTTGCACATTCCTCAGCTTTTTTTGAGTTCTTATGTGCCCTGGTGACTTAAGTGTTTTTGACTGGGTTCCAGCAGGGAGTACATTGATTGGGCTCCGCTCGCAGCTTCGGCCTTAGGCCATAAGGCGAAGCCTAGATGGCATAGCCTACATGAAATAGAACGATAGTTATGATATTATAACTCTAGTTCTATGATTGTAGGCGTAGCCGTCTACCCTCCAAATGCTGAAAGAATAGCATGGAGAATGAGCGGCGGTTTGCGCCACCTTATATACACGTGCCGTGGGAAATGTGGGCGGTGCCCACGTTGATTGGTGCATAGTTGAAATTTTTCAGTGAGCTCATAAGGCGAAGCCTAGATGGCTAAGCCTACAATCATAGAACTAGTTGTAATATCATAACTATCGTTCGTGGAACACACCACTGCACTTGAGTTCAATGTTGTCATTAGCTGTTGGTTGCCATGGCGGCAGCGCGACTGGTTCGCTGCGACCCCCCCGAGAGCAAAAATACGGTGATATTTATGTTATTTATGTGTATTTTTAATCATAATCCATGTGTCTTAACTGTCTTAAACTATGTTAAACGTATTAACTATTACTATTATAACTATTTCTACGTTTAACTATGTGTCTTAAACGTATAAATCGTACTCTTCTACTGGAACTCAAACGCAGTCTGGCAGTTGTACCATTGGGGGAACTTCTAAACGAACTACAGGCTCTTGGCTGGCTATGTAAACCCCCCAGCCCCAGGCCTGACAAGGGCTGGCTGAGGAGGCGCCGAAAGCAATGTGAGAGACGCTGTAAGAGGGGCAAGAGAGCCGGTGTTGTGTCGAAATCTGTTTCACCGTCGAGATGTGTTTCCCCTAGTCCCCGCCCCCGTCCGAAATTACCCGAAGGGCGAAGGAGCGAGCGTACACAAAAAGCTCGCCCACGAGCTGCTGTGCTCGCACCAAAAAAATTTCATTCAAAATGAAAAGTCTCTCACAAAAATATTTTTTGTTGATAGAAATCTACAATACAACATCTTCCGATAAAACTTGCTAAAAAAAAGTCAGTTTTGAACCAAAGCTCTCTCCAAAGTGCCTCTGTGGTACGAGCACAGACGCTCGTGGGCAGGCTTTTTGTGTACGCGCGCTCCTTCGCCGCGCGCTCCTTCGCCCTTCGGGTAATTTCGAACAGGGGCGGGGACTAGGGGAAACACATCTCGACGGGGAAACAGATTTTGACACAACACCGGCGTCCGTGCTAGGCTAAGAGCGAACGCTAGCCGGCCGGCTCTTCCCTCTATCCTGCTCTCCAACGTCTGCTCCCTGGAGAATAAACTGGACTACATCCGACTACAGCGGACTACTCAACGGGAGACTAGGGACTGCTGTGTCTGTGTTTTACAGAGACATGGCTCAACGATCGAGTCCCGGATGCGGCAATTCAGCTAGACGGACTAACCTCGCATCGAGCTGACAGGGACTCATCACTGTGCGGCAAGACCCGAGGTGGCGGACTGTGTGTTTACATCAACACTGACTGGTGCAACAACTCTGCCCTAGTCTCAAAGTACTGTTCATTGCTGGTGGAATACGTGGTTGTGGGATGTAGACCCTTTCATTTGCCACGAGAGTTCTCCTCCCTGCATGTGGTAACTGTTTACATTCCCCCCAGTGCAAATGCTAAGGAAGCGCTAGCTCACACTGTACGGAGCCATTAGCGATCTCCAAAACACTCACCCAGAAGGACTGCTCATTGTCGCTGGAGATTTCAAACATGCAAATCTCAAAACTGTGCTTCCTAAATTCCATCAACATGTGGATTTTGCGACGAGAGGGGCGAGCATGCTGGATCTTGTTTACACCAACGTAACCAGTGCGTACCGGGCTGAGCCACGCCCCCACCTCGGATACTCTGATCACATCTCCGTCAAGCTGATCCCAGCATACAGACCGCTCGTCATAAGTGAAAACCTGGCCTGCAGGAGCCATCTCTGCCCTCCAGGACTGTTTTGAGTGCACCGACTGGTATAAGCAATAATCAAATCTGCAGATCTGATGGGTCAACTGAAAAAATAATATTAATAAAAAAAGATGTCGGGAAGCAGCAACCATCGACGGCTTCATTGACCTGGAGGAGTACACAGCATCAGTGACTGGTTACATCAGTAAGTGCACTGATGATGTCACTGTCACCAAGTCCATCACCAAACACTCCAACCAGAAGCCATGGATGACTGCAGAGGTACATGCACTGCTGAGAGCCCGAGACATAGCCTTCAGTGCAGGAGATAAGGAGGCTCTGAGTATAGCGAGGGCAATACTGGCCCGGGCTATCAGGGATGCTAAGCGTGCACATGCCCAGAAAATCCACGGCCACTTCAGAGACAGTGGAGACACACGGCAGCTATGGCAGGGCATCCAAGCCATCACCAACTACAGGACATCTACACCAGCCTGTGACAGTGATGTCTCTCTGCCTGATGCGCTGAACGTGTTCTACGCCCAGTTTGAAGCACAAAATGATGTGGTGGCAGAGAAGAACATCCCCTCTCCCGACGAAAGAGTGCTACGTCTGACCACGGCTGCGGTGAAAAAGTCACTGTGCAGAGTGAATCCGCGTAAGGCTGCAGGCCCAGACAACATTCCCGGGAGTGTGCTGGGATGTGCAGACCAGCTGGCAGCTGTTCTCCCGGACATCTTCAACATCTTCCTGAGCAGTGCCAACGTCCCATCGTGCTTCAAAAATACCACCATTGTCCCTGTGCCGAAAAAGTCACCTGTGTCCTGCCTCAACGACTACCGCCCCATTGCACTCACTTCTACCATCACAAAGTGCTTTGAGAGGCTGATCCTGAGGCACATAAAGAGCCTCCTGTCTCCCACGCTAGACCTCCTGCAGTTTGCGTATCGAGCAAACCGCTCTACCGACGACGCCATCTCAACCACCCTCCATCTAGCACTCACCCACCTGGAAAAAAAGGACACATATGTTAGAATGCTGTTCATAGACTTCAGTTCAGCATTCAACACAATCGTCCCCCAGCATCTGTTCACGAAGCTGGGCTTGCTGGGCCTTAAAATCTCCCTCTGCAACTGGATCTTGGACTTTCTGACGGGGAGACCCCAGACAGTCCAGATCGGAAAAAAACACCTCCAATATCACCACTCTGAGCACAGGGGCCCCTAAAGGCTGTGTGCTCAGTCCACTACTGTTCACACTACTGACGCACGACTGCATGGCGCTACACGGCTCGAATCACATCATCAAGTTCGCCGACGATACGACCGTGGTGAGTCTGATAGAAAAGAACGACGAGTCAGCTTACAGAGAGGAAGTGAAAAAACTGCTAACCTGATGCAAAGTCAACAACCTGTCCCTGAACGTTGACAAAACCAAAGAGATGGTTGTTGACTTCAGGAGAGCACAGAGGGACCAGGAGCTGCTGGACATTGATGGCTCCCCGGTTGGAGATCGTGAAGAACACCAAGTTCCTTGGTGTCCACCTGGCCGAGAGCTTAACCTGGTCCCTCAACACCGGCTCCAGTGTTAAGAAAGCCCAGCAGCGCCTCCACTTCCTGAGAAGGCTGAAGGTCTGGCAGAAGGTACCGGAGCATCCGGTCCGCCACAACCAGACTACAGTACAGCTTCTTCCCCCAGGCCATACGACTCCTCAACTCTAAGGGTCTTATCTGATCATCTCTGTTGCCCTTGGTTTATGCACTATTGCACTATTGTTTTATATTCATATTTATTTTATTATATTCATATTTATATTCCCGCACTACTAAGACACATAGTCATATTTATATTTATATTCCCGCACTACAAATTCCACACTGTCACTTTACTGGTTATATGTAGCATGTTGTTGTTGTTATTGATGTTGTTATTATTGTCGCTCTATGTTGCACCTTATGTTCTTGGGAAACGCTATTTCATCTCACTGTATACTGTGTATATTGCTGAAATGATGGTAAATTATCTTGAATCATGAGCTGTTACGTCTTTCTGACCAATCGCAGTTCAAGGCCCACCTAGGCTGTACCACTTCGGGAGGGGCCGCTCAGTTACTTCCCTCTAGACAAAATCGACTTGGTTGCGACGTTGACAGTTTGTGAGTGTTGCGTCTGTTGAGTGAGAGGTTGCGGGCACACAGCTCAGGCTGCCGGACGGCGCTGCAAGGAACTTTTATAAACGCAATATTGTTATCCCGCAGCAATCAGCCCGACAGCCCTGAAACGTTAACGTCCCACCGGGAATTCTCCCGACTCTCCCGGTTACCTCTCTGGTTAACTCCATTCACTGAACGGGGCGATCCACTTTATTTCCAGCGCTCCCAACACAGAGTCAAAACAGCGACCCACACGCAGACACTTCCGTTCTCCTCCTTCAGAATAAGAGTCCCTAACAGGAACTGGGGTACATATGCATTCATCAGTGCTTTTAGACGTGTTTCCAATGGCTTTGTTTGTGCGAAAGAATGGGCTGCGTTCAATGAAATCAAACTGCGGGTCTCTCTTCCTACTGCCCTTCTCAACACTCTCTGATCTCACTAAAAGGCTAGCAGCACGAAATCAAGGGATATTTAAAATAGAAAAATAATTGCGATTAATCACGATTAATCGCGAGTTAACTATGACATCCCCTTTTACAAGGTGAGTTGATCAAATTGTATACTTTTAATACATTCTAACTGCCGTAAGGCTCAGACAACCCTTCAGTCAAACTGAAATGTTTTAACAGTACATTCAGTTGACCTTGAAGATCCTTTATTAACACAATTAATATTTCCCTTAAAATAAACATCCTCCTATATCGCTGGCGCGGAACTACAGTGCTGTGCGTCGGTTTTCAGTAAAACGGGAGAATAAGAATAATAGCAATAGTTTATGTTCAGTCACTTCCATATAGCCAACTGCCACATACGGAATAGAAGAAAAAGAAGAGTCACTTTGTTATGTTCCTTCAGCCTCCGAAAACTGGCCAAGTGCCAGGTAAATTTAACGGAAATAAATAAATAAAGACACCTGAAAAGGGAACACCGCCAAGATATGAAACAAAAATGCAAAGGAAGTTTCCGTGGGTCCGTCAAGACACCGTATAAAAGTTAACTGATTGCGGTTTTGATTCCCCTGCAATCTAATTCATCAACACAATTTCACTACATTATAGGTGTAGTATGTTGAGCACAGTTGAGGACACGGTATCGACAAAAATCACAACGACATGTTGCTATCTATATCTGTGCGAGAACAGCACTTAAATCTACATTCCGGCTGCTATCTGTTTTAGGAACCGTCTACAAATTACACCCCACAGAATTCACGTGGAATTGTTTCAGGCAAGAAATCACCACAAATCAATCAAAATACATTTTGTCCTTCTGATTGCTGTAGTAGTTGCCAATGGTGGGCTTGTTACTTACTACAGGTGATTATTTGCAGATCATTTTGCATTTATAGCGAATCGGGATCCAATTAATAGTGAAATATTCACTAAAAATCCCCAAAAAATATTATTTAATTTTGAGGCCCTAGTGTTTCTTCTATTGAGCTAGCTGGTTTGACAGCTTTGCAGCCATACTTGTTATGTTTTATATTTGAATAAATTATTATAATTCAACAAATACTTGTTGGTTTTATCAATTTTATTAATAGGCCTAGATTTTCTATTTTGGTCAAGTATCATTTGCTACTGGGCAATTAAATATAACAACAACTTACCCTTTTGGCAAGTGGCCAAAAGGGCCACATTAAAAGGCTTAATGAAAGGATCTGAATATTATTTTTCTTTGGTATAATTTATTACCACAGGACACATATCTTTGCCACAATGCATATCTCATCTATCTGCCTTTCCGCTGTTTGCAGGGAACAGTGAGGGGGAGGTGGGTCGATGGTGGAGAGGCTGTAGACATCTATTTGATGCATATCTAAACATCTTTGTCATAGCTAGTGACATAAATACAATAAATATATATATATATAATATATATATATATATTCAGGGTTCAAACTTATCTTTTTTGCTCACTGGCCAACTGGCTAGTGAGCTTTAAAAATCTACTGGCCAGAAAGATTTTTTACTGGCCAAAAATTATGTATAGCCGTTTTGTATATTTTTCATCGTGTATTGTATATTTTTAAATGTGTTTAACTGTTATAATACACTCATAAGCATTTTTAACACATATCATAGCAATATTAGCATATTATTGTGTGGAATAAGGGAATGAGTCAAATTTGCCTTTTTTTTTTTCCTTAAAGGTTTATTTATAAAACATACTTTGCTTAAAAATATTAACATTTAATGTATTAACTTGCATTGTTAAAGCAGATAAATCAACTAATCAACTTTACTTCACTTTACTTCTCTTTGTTGGCCTGATTCTGTCGTGAACCATCTCTGGTTGAACTTTCTAGCGTAACTCACAGCAGTCTCGGCGGTGGTCGCTACGTCGTTACGGTGATTAGCCTGGTTGTTTTTTTCCGTTCTCGGGGATTTGGAGGGTGGACACACTCCCGGAATGTGCCTCCACATTTTTCGACCGGGGAACAGTTACGGCCACTGGCCTTATGGCCTCTTTTTCTGTTGTTTGTTTCTCCTCTCCTTTACCGCTTGTCGGAGCTGAACACAAATCGCGTCTCGGTCTCCCTGGATACGGGGCGGGACTAACAGAGAAAATGGCGGATCGCAGATCTACAAGCTCACAAATCCTTGCTTTACAGCATGTTGTGAGCTTGAAGATCTGCACGACATCGGCGCACAACCCAAGCGTCACAGCCGGGGCGGGAGGAACATCAAAGTAGTTTGACCGGACACTATTTTTTTTCACTCGCCAGAGTGGCCGGTTAGCCGGCTTCCTTCACTCGCCAAAGGTTCAAAGTTAGTCGCCACTGGCGACCGCTAATTTTGAACCCTGTATATATCACATATATATTTTCTTCTTTTCGTTCCATGGATTATGAACTGTTGCCGTGATAACGTCATCACAAGAGCCTTTGATTTGATGGATAGTGGCCCCAACTTTTCTCCTGGGAACCGCATCCGCAATATGAGGGGGTTTATTCCCCGAGGGCACCACTGCTGGGGGTTTGGCCCTGCCCACTGGGGGTTGGGCCCTGTCCACTGTGGTCCTGTCCACTGGGGGTCAGGTCCTGTCCTCTGGTGGTGGGGTCCTGTCCACTGGGGGTTGGGCCCTGTCCACTGGGGGTTGGGCCCTGTCCACCGAAAGTGTGCGGTGGCTCCGCACCTCAAAGTCCCTTGGAGATTTCTACTGAGCTATTGCAATCCGACATTTTTTACAAACATTCGTCCATTTATTGTCGTCTTTTAGTGAGAATCGATAAGAGGATGTTTATATTTTAGGAAGGCTCGATAGTCCAATATTGGTGTAATCGTGCGTATGTTCAAAGCAGACTTTTGTAAGATTAGAGGGTGTTATGTTTACCTGGTGGGCAGGTGAGGGGTGGAGCTCCCGGTTAGCGTACACAGGAAGGGTTTGCTGTTGAACTGGGAGATGACCAGCTGAATGGTCACCTGAGAGGTTCCGTATTCGAGTGGCCGGAAGGTCACGGTGATCGTCACCTCCCCGCTAGCCGGTATCGATCCTGGAACACGGTAGAGGCGGTGAAGTGTAGGTTTTTGTGTGTGTGAGAGCTAAACCACAACCTAATTATTGAGGTAGAAGGAGGCTGTGCTTGGTTAGTGCAGAGAGAAAGTTTACTTCATTATGACACACACAAAAAAATGTGTACTGTGGTCCCCTCTGCTCTCAAAAATAACCACGCCACCACTTTATGGCTGGAAAGGTCAGTTTATGTATAACCGGTGTCAGTGGTATATTTAACAACAGTCTATGCTCTGTTGTTGAGATGGATAGAAGAGATGAGAGAGCAACACCCTACACCTGAAACAGCCCCACTAAGGCTATCCATAGCCTTGCGGGACCATCTAGATATTAAAAATAAATAAATAGAATGCCTAGTACAAACAATTTAAATCAACCATTACAAACCGTATCAAACCTGGGTGTGGACACTACTGGGATGTCACTAACAGAATTAGGTTTGTAATGGCAAAAACATTTGGGGCACTTAAAGGTGCATGCACACTGGCCCAATAGCCAATAATAACATTTTGGCCGAAGTTTGGAAAACATGCTTTCGACGTAATCCGACAACAACCAACAACCACCAACGGGTCTGGCACACTGGCCCGAATTCCAATGTGGGTGTTTTTGGTATTTTCTTGGTGTGCCCTTATGTTATCTGTCCGAGAGTGGAGGGTTGGTACCTGCGAGGGGCTGCACCTGGAAGGCTTGGTGAGCCTGGATCACATGTACCTGGAACTCAACCTCTAGGTCAGCGGGACAGCTGCAGCGGAGGGGGAGGCTGTGGCTCACACTACAGGAGGGAAGAAGACAGATAGACGGATAGAGAGAGAGAGGTAGATAGATAAATATATACAGTATATAGATAGATAGATAGAGATAAAGATAGACACACATATGCATTAATAAATACAACAAAAACAAATATGCCCGCCCCCTCACTAAAACCCTCTCCAGCAAACACACACACCTGTGTCCCAGAGGTATGCTGGGCAGGTGAATGTGCGGGGGGATGCATAGGTCATCAATGACAGGGTAGGCATGAACTGGAATTAAAAGGGCCTCCTCGCCCTAGGTGGAGTGGGCAAACCGGGTCAGGAAGCATAAGGCACAGGAGAGAGAGAGAGAGAGAGAGAGAGAGAGAGAGAGAGAGAGAGAGAGAGAGAGAGAGAGAGAGAGAGAGAGAGAGAGAGAGAGAGAGAGAGAGAGAGAGAGAGAGAGAGAGAGAGAGAGAGAGAGAGAGAGAGAGAGAGAGAGAGAGAGAGAGAGAGAGAGAGAGAGATGTTTAAATGTGGTTGATGGTTGAAGCAGCCTCACCTGGCTAGAGTCAGACAGATTTGACTCTGGGGCTGGGTGAGGCTGAAAAGTATGTGCAGTGTGCTCCACTATAATGAAATCCTCTTTGGTTAAAGGGCACTTTGGTTAAAGAACAGCACATGCTCATCTTCACTGGCTATATGAGGCGCGTCCCAGAGAGGGTCAAGCTTCTTCGACACATAGTATAACGTCACAGTGTGTGGCACATTTCACATACAACATTGCTAATTATAACACTCCTACAAAACTAGAAAGGAATCACAAATGGGTCATAGCCATGGGAATAACACGCCCCCTCATTCCTACAACTCTAGAGCAGTTTTTCCGTCCAGGGCTACTGTAGAAACATGCTTAAACATTCTTATTTTCACAGGATTTAACTCTAAATAAAAACACTTATTAATATTATATTTAATCTCTGCCTAGTCCGCTCCTTTCACTGCCACTAAATACGACACACTTTACCTTTAATATATAAGGATGGACATGGGATTCATTCTGACATGACCCTAAATAATAACAGGGCAACAAGAAATATCGACTAACACAGACAAAAAGAAAAGGGTGGACCTTGCAGTGGATGTGAAGGCAGTCGTAGAAGTAGCGCCATTGGTCAGGACAGAAGTGGACCTTGACAGTGTAGGCCAGGCCAGGGATGAGCCGGTACTAAAATTAGGGGCGGGTACAAAATTGAACAAGGATCAGATCGGCTGGGAAAGCCGTCGAATCGAAACAGTCTTAAATTGAGGATTACTTAATAACGGAAAATACCTTTTTGGTATAGGTCGTTCGGAAGTACTTGGTTTGTGTGGTAATGATGTGGATATTAATCACCTCGGATGAGATATTGATTAATTTCTAACCGAAAAAAATAGAATTATGAGACAAAGAATAAAGTGTTAAGGGAGAGAAAGAGAAGGGAGGTAAACAACTTTGTCTTCCGTTAAGACCAAAACCTTTCCTCCCCAACGCAGTGATGTTCCTGCACCACAGAGAACTCTAAAGTCAGAGTTAAATGAACATGTGCTATGCACATGTATACTCACTCAAATCAATCTAGACCAGGGTCTTCAACGTTTTCAAGGCCAAGGACCCCCAAAGTGATGGAGAGATGGAGCGGGGACCCCCTACTTATATATTATATAAAATTGTGTTTGATATTAAACTGGTCCTATAGTGCCATGTATAAATGTACTTTGTTATTTTGCATGCAATACTAAGATGTTCAAATAATACACAGGTTCATATATTCATGTTTTTATTTTAAACATGTGCAAGGTACAGTGAGTAGGGTGGCCATGCCACTGCCATTTATAAACATAACATCACATAATAAACTGATACCTGCCAAGATCAACAATGTCTGTCAATGGCATGTAATCATGCATAAAAGCTATCCAAATGGACATTTTTAAAACATAAATGTGTAAAAGAAAATTTGTGATGTGTGTTAGTGTCCTTCTCTCTCTCACTCTGCAATTGTCCGGTAACTTATCAACCCCAGCGTGTCCGGTTGCTCAGCAACGTCAACGTCCTTGGCGGACTATTTCTCTGCTGATCGCTTATAATTCCGATAACGGCCGGCGTTCTCTACATTATCCCTTACATAACAGCACACTCTCTCTCCCAACATTCTTGGCTGCACACTCTCATCCAAACACGTTTGCAGCAGAGGAGGGGGTAGATATAAAGACCGGACGAGTCGCTGTGCTGTCCTTCTTAATTGAAGGAGCAGGCAGAGAAAAGCTCTCTCCTGCTGGGCTTTCCTTAAAATCGAATACATAAAAATGTTGCAGCTGGTCCTGATGTGTCAGGTCTGCGCGAGAGAGATATGAACGTACGCTTACCACTAATGTAAATGCCATTCGGATCGCATGATAGGAATAGATCTATTCCGATTAGAAATCGGATCAAAAGTGTCCATGTAAACGCGGCTAATGTGTTGGATTCATGTTAATGTGTATTTAAAGACATTTCAATTTGTGGAAAAAATTGTGGGGGGAATATAAAAAAAAAGTCTAATCAACCAAAACTTTCACAACCCCCCTGCAGTACCTCTGCGGACCCCCTGTTGAAGACCTCTGATCTAGATCATTGATATCTACGCTATGATTATATGATATGATTATAGTTGACATGCCTCATACCCATTTCAAGCCACTCTCACGGAAACCTTTCACAGCCTACATCATTGATAGTTCTTAATAACTTATTTGGTTGGAATTCTTGTTTAACATTTTTTATTTATATTAACTAAATGTTAGCTCAATTGTGAAGAAGTTCCATCAATAAAACATTTTGTAAGCACTTTGTATTTAAATACCAACCTCTCCAAGTATGCCAAAATCATTCAGAATTCTGAATCCGAGTGATATAATTCAGATCTTATACAATCCTCTTGGTATGACATGTCTACTAAATTGACATCTAGAACTGAGATGAAGAATTGAATCAACAGGACAACAGATGATGAATTCCGGTGGAACAACTATCAACAAATACCTGTACAAATATCTGTCTAATCCAAAATGGTAACAGCTATGCATTCCTGTGGGTAAATATAACAATGGGAACGGGGTTAAACTAAAGATGGGCTATTTGGGATTGGACAAAAGAGGAATGGAAAAGGGGGTACAGATTTGGCGCAACAATAACAGCTAGACTTTGCAGAAAGAAAGGGAAGGATGCCTCACCAGGACCTTTTGGTAGCCTTTTCCCAGACTGAAGCCATTAAAATGGAGGGCAGCCGGTTCTGCTTGTATCTGGCTGTTGCTCTTCATTCGACTGTATATCTCTGAAAGAATACAATGATATTAAAAAGAATATGCTTTGACAAAAGAATAAAACTTTTTTACAGATGAAGATTGCCAGTGGATTTTTGTCCATTTAATAGGCAAAACAGACACATGAGTGACAGTCAGTGGCTATGGGTAAACTGGAAATGAAGAAAACTATCTCCAAGAATTGATATACGATATGTATCATATATATTGATATGGAAAAAGTCACTCAAATCAAATCAAAATATAAATCCCCTAATACTATAGATAGCAAGTATGTATTTTTATATTCTGTCAGAGGATTTTTCGTTGCACAAATGACAAAGGAAATGAAGGACGTCATTAGTGCTATTTCGGTTTAGATCGCAGCAAGCGACGGTCGAGACAAAATTAAGATTTGGAGCAAAGATTGGCAGCGATATCGCCCTAAGGCTTTCAGTTCTGCTCCAAATGTTCTCCTCATGGTGGCGGAGGGTGAAGAAGTTCCACGTTGATTCATCTCCTCATCACAGTTCTAGAAGGAATCAACACAGGGATGGCTATCACCTGAAGTGAGGTGGTGATGGGGGGCGGTGGAGGCTCTGGGGGTCCGGCTCTCCACCACCAACTGGCCAAGGGGCACCGGAGTCCCCTGTCTAAGGGCAGGGAAACTAAGTTGGGCCACTGCCATCGCGGCACGGCAGCTCACCCCCTCCTCATTGAGGATCAGTGTGTAGAGGTGATAGATAGGAGAAGGGAAACACAAAGAAAGGGTGGTTTGATGGTAGGATGAGATGGATTTAGAGGCTCAGGTAGAGTGTTTTGATGGTAGGATAAGTAGGGTTTAGTGGCTCAGGTTGAGTGTTTTGATGGTAGGATGGGGAAGGTTTATTGGCTCAGGTTGTGTGTTTTGATGGTAGGATGTGGTGGGTTTAGTGGCTCAGGTTGTCCAAACTCTGCTCGATGACCATTGTACACACCATTGTACAGCCCATAAGTCATAATCAGCCCAATATGTCATAATCAGCCCGTACATACATCATATTCATACAATACGTCATATTCAGCTCATACGTACAGTATATGTCATATTCAGCCCGTATGTATACGTCATATGCAGCCCATTAATGTGCCATTCATGTGTCCCGGGAATAACGGGACTTCTCGTCAGTGGTTACGTTCACGCGACCGTTCGTGTGCACTGAGTTTGGAATCTGCGTCCGGAACAGTGTTCACGTTAGCCGGCTATGACATTGGCCGATTGCACGCACGCATGGCCGGTATAATAAAATGTTAACGGCCCACATGTCCGAGAAAAAAAAGAAGTTTGCATTTATGTATTAATTAATCAGTGGCATATGAAAACCAGTAGCGGTTCCTGGCCGAGCTCACCAGGGAGGCAAACACGAACGCGCATTCATGAACGCGCACAGTGCACCCGCGCATGCATGTCTTTTGTAAAGCGTAGGCCTACACAAATTTTTTAAAAAACACATACGCGCATGACGCATTGTTTGGAGGCTAAACGCGATGCAAAACGCGCAGGTTGAGGTTTTCCCGCTAAAAAATGTATACAGAATAATCAAAATGTCTAAGCAGAAGTCGCTCCATCAGTTTTTCAAGAGGACAATTGATAGCCTTGAGAGGCCTAATGATTCAACAGCTACAAATGATTCGACTCCAACTTCTTCAAGTACATCATCCGAGGCCACGAAGGATCCAGCAAATGCGCCTGCAAAAAAGCTTAAAAAGGAGTTTTAAACCAGAATGGGTCGAGCAATTCCGTTGGCTAAGGTCCCAAAATGTGGATGGTGGTAAAGACACAATGTTCTGTACCATCTGTGAGAGAGCAGGTAAATTAAACGGCTTCACGAAAGGCACCATCAATTTAAAAAAATCTGCCTTAGTTGACCACAGCGAGTCGTCTGACCACAGATCTGCGATGTCCTTAAACCCGCAGCAAAGCGCTATGAGACTGCACTGTGATGTCGCCACTAAATCTAAAAGAGACGCACTCGTGGCACAGATGAAAGTGGTTATCACATGGCTAAACGTGACATCCCAAGTAATCGGTTTTGTGGATTGACAGAATTACTTGAGTGTTTGGAAGCTCCTGATTTTAAATGTGGTGCAAATCTATACCAACACAATGAGTCTCTAAATGACATGGAAATAGCAATTGAGAGAATGCTCATAGAAGACCTTGAAAGCTCAGTGCCACCCTCACTGACGAAGACATGACCAGCTTAAAACAACAGTGCGTAGTGCACTGCCTCTCCCTCGGCAAGGCCGTGAGTGCCATCAAAAAGAATTGGCCGGCGCTGATAAAAAGGCGGCCACTCAATGCACAAAGTCACAGTCAGGCTTCTAAACCAGATTCAGTTGTACAAATTTATTGCCCTGACACACACCCTCTCTGATGTTCTGCCTATCATGAACCAGCTGAATCTGTGTTTCCAGAGGGAGGACGTAAATTTAGGCTGCAATTAGTTCAAGCGTCTATAGCAGCACTGACCAATATGAAAGACACCCCAGGCCTAGAAGAACACGGTTTTCAGCGTGAGTTCGTAGATTTCAAGTTCAAAGATATTACAGTGACACAGAGCACGTATGTGCACACGTTCAACACGTTCAACGCGGCGGCAGTACCTCGAACAACTTATTGATGCTCTTGAGAAGAGATTCCCCCGTGATGACATGAATATCCTCAAATGCTTCGATTTGATTTTCAACCCTGATAGATACCCTGCAGGTTCCCATGGTGAGTTTAAAATGTTTTATTCAATAGACGGAATTAATCGATCTTACACTACACTTAGATATGCCTTAGATAAATTAATAATTATTAAATATCGCCTATTTCTTCTACAGAAATTCAACAACATGCTCAACAAGCAATCAAGCCATTGGTTGATCATTATGGCACATCGAAGGTGACGGATGCCCAGCGAGATGCGGTGCCAATGATGACGGCTCTCCGTGGGTACGGCGGCTTGAAATTCCTTACAGCCTGCGAGACAGTAATCAGGGAATTAGGAGAAATCTTTCCCAACTGGGCAAAGCTGGCCAAAATCAGTGGTGGAACGAGCTCAAGACTCAAGACTCACCTGTTCAGAGTCCACCTTGACTGCATAGTAGGGCTGTGCAATTAATCGAATTTCGATCGCGATATCGATTTTGGGGTCAAACGATCTCCAAACTCGTATAATCGAGTTGAAACGATTAATTTGACGATTACGATTATGACATAGAAACACGTATAAGTATCCAAAATAAAACCTTTTTCGTGTGTAGATAAGTGTTACTGTCTGCCACAACATTCTGAATCTAAACATTTGATTTTTATAAAACACATTTCATGAATACAATATGAGGACGCGCAATATAAGATTGCGTGCTGCATCAGGAAGTATGCCGTTGGCAGGAGGCGGGACATGCCAGTGAACCGCCAATCAGCAGCATCGGTCTACGCTGCTGATTTGGCGGGCTCACTGGCATGTCCCGCCCTCCTGCCAACGGCGCATACTTCCTGGGATGCAGCACGCTACTGTTTTGATATGTACCACCTCTCGCCGGCGTTGAATGCTTTCGCATGCGCCGGTCTCCTTACTTGTTGTATTCATTCTGAAATGTTTTCAATAAAAATCAATTGTTAGATTTCAGAATGTTGTGGCAGACAGTACACTTACACACGAAAAAAGGTTTTATTTTGGATACTTTATACGTGTTTCTGTGTGATATTTGATTCGGTCCTTAGTCATTATATAATTTTATTCATGAAATGTTTTATATAAATCAAATGTTATATTCAGCATGTTGTGGCAGTGCACTCAAACACAAAGAAAGTTAATTTTGGATACTTATACGTGTTTCTTGTGTGATATTTGATGGTCTTGAGTACTATATATTTTATTCTCCATGAAATGTTTCTCTATTAAATCCAAATGTTTATATTCAGAAATGTTGTGGCAGTGGCACTTTAAACAAGGAAGAGGAAGTTAATTTTGGATACTTATACTGTGTTCTCTATGTCATAATTGATAGTGTTCAATAAATATGCATGTTTTTCAAACTCAAAAATAAATCGTTTGAATAATCGTGATATCATATTGACCAAAAATAATTCGTGATTATGTATTTTTCCCATAATCGAGCAGCCCTACCTGCATAGCCACCTTCACCCCCTCTGGACCACCATTGTACACTGTGATTTGTATTGGTGTTGTATTGTATTGTTAATTCTTTGTTACTTAACTGTTGTGTAACCTGCAGTAGCTTGCTAATCAATTGCTGTAACACACAGGAATTGGTTAGCCTAGTGATTGTAGTTGTACTTGCTACTTGGTTCTATGAACATCCTCTTACTGACTATTACCAATAGCGATTTATTGTTTCTCTCTTCTTAATGACAAATATTATCTTATTGTTGTAAGTCGCTTTTGATAAAAGGCGTTCTGCTAAATGGCCCTAATGTAAAATGTAAATGTTAAAATCGCCAGTTACAATCCTGTGTCCAGTGTTCCTGCGGAATGAGGGGCTTTTCTCTCCAAAAACAGGATTAAAACATCTATTCAGAACCGCCTAGCTTGAGAAAAGGGTGACGAGGCTGATGCGAATATCGAGCCTTGTGCCAGGGTTGAAAGACTTGGCAGCACTTGGCACTTCCATGGCATGAAGTTGTGCCGAAAGTAGCCTGGAAGAATTGCAATTATCGAATCAAACATTTTTTTTACACCCGTGTTAACCATTTTTTGCCAGAGAATAACTTATGTTTTTTTGCCTAGGCTAATTTAATTAAATGCATTTATTGAAGCAACTTAGTTTGTGTCATTTTGTCGTTTAAATGTGTACTTTTGATGATTATTTAATTATTAGTGAATAACGTCCGGAAGATATTCCAAATGTCCAAATGTATTCTGGAATAGTGTCGGACATTTGTTCGCCCAAGAAAAAGTCTAGCGTGAACCCTTGCCCGGAATCCAACAGGATTACCGGCACCATCTGTTGGGCGTTGAAGATGGGTTGGGTTCTGTGTTTGTTGGTGATCATCAGCTGGTTACATCGTGAATCAATAGTAAAGTGTAGACATGGCACAAAGAATTTGTGATATGATGGTGGATTCTTTTTATATGAAGCAAAATCTGGCCCAGTTGCCGAAAGGAAGTTAAGAATAATCAGAGAGGTCATGGAGGTGTGTTCGTTCATGAGAACCTTTCCAACGTTGCGAAAATGTTTTCCCCATAATTCACATCTGCATAAGTATACGTTCATCATTCAGCCCATACGTCATATTCCAGTCCCAAGGATCATATTCATCCAAATACCTATCGATTTAATTCAGCCCCGTCATATCCAGCCCAAACATCATTTTCAGCCAGTTACGTACGTCATATTCAGCCCATACGTCATGTTTAGCCCCTACGACATATTTAACCTGTATGCAGAAGTCATATCCAGCCCATATGTCATATTCAGCCCGTAGGTATACGTCATATTCATGCCGCCTTCAAAACGCTCTGAGTATCCAGGAGGTCCACTCTGTTGTGTCTGAGTTTTCGCTCTGAAAGTACGAACAAAGTACAGCTACCCGAGTCCTACGAGATCACGTCACAAAAAAGGCTGCCAATTTCATTGATAGAAGTGAACTTGCAGCAAGCAGTAAGAGGCGAACTTAACACCCATTCCAACATTTGCATAATGATACATTATAGCTTACAATTATAAACATCACCTGATAAATTATCGCTCATGTTCAAACGTCGCAAGCAGCTCTAATAACTGATTCAGCAAAGAGGCGCAAAGAAGTCCCTCAGGCATCCATACTTGTTGTCTAGTCTCACACAAGCCCCCAGGAACAGTGCATACTTCCACAATCCAGTGTTCAGCGGCCAAGCCTGGTATTGCAGCTGTTTAAGCGAGCTGTGGACGGGTCCCTCGATTCAAGGGACCCAGAAGTAGATATCTCCGTTCAATCCAATACAAGTGGCTTGCTTGCGACCAAAGACAAAGAACGGGTGCATTACGGTATCATTTTCATAATATTGTTAATAGCCTAATAAACATTTCAGTTGCATTAGTATTAATTTTTTCATTTGCTTGTTTAGCTGTGTGACGGTTAACAATGGTGCATTACAATTATTTATGTGGGTAGTCTACTCCAACCTCGTTACTGACCGATATGTAACCATTTATTTTTATATAAATTATTGATTACATTTTTTCTTAATAGTTGGAAGGAATCTCTTTCTTAAGCAATAATATTTTTTTCTAGGCCTACATACATTTACTATGTTGTTGGTGTTTCATGGAGCAATCTTTCACATTTATGAAGTAAACTTCCATGGTCGGTGAACAATGCGACTGTGATCGCTCAGACCTCTCGCTTAAGATGCGACAACGCTAACAATGCTAGAAAACAATGAATATTTCTGCATCCGGTGAACTAGGGCGTGGCTAGGCTCCCATGATGCAGAAGCAAATCTCTTCCTAATGTTGCCCTGCGACATTGAGCAGTTTTCATAGGAATGAATGGGCGCCATTTTGGAATCCGCTGTCCATTCTATAATATGTCCATGGTCTCACAAACGATCTGTTTTTATGTCATGGCCTACAAACTTTTCCGAAAACCCTTATTTCGGAAAAGGGAAGGTTTACGTAAAGACCCGTGAGAGCTTTCAAGCTGTTTTAAGGGGGCTTCAGCCCATATGTCTACATTCAGCCCATTCGTAAACGTCCTATTAAGACCCCAAGTTTGACTATCCGGAATTAACATTGTAGATATCAACAAAGTAATTCTGACTAGTGGTAATTAAATTTTGAATAGTTGGAATTTTCATTCAAGATACCTGTCACGTAATTATGAATAGTCGAAACGACAGATACGAGTTATCTGTAATGACTGAAAACAACGTTGAACTCGTCACACATCTTAAATGACAATTGCAGATATCTGTAAATCAGTTTTGACTAGGCAGAATGAAAGTTAAAGATATCTCAAACGTCATAATATTTCAAGCCAATCTGACATAAATTTGCTGGACTGGATGTAGTGCAGATATCTGTTATTCAGTTTCACCTAGTCAAAAATAACATTTCGGATATCTGCATCTATATTCTTCCTATCCACAATTGTCATTTCAGATATCAACAAAGACATTCCTCCTACGAAAACTGACTTCACTTTTGATTCCTGTCTATGTGGTTTCTCATTACAGATCTACAATTCAATTGCAGATATCCACTATGTGAATTACGGATATCTACAACTGAATTGTTGATATCTGTAATTCCAGTTTGAGATATCTACAGTTTGATTCCGACAATTATCCGTCATAATTCCAGTTTAATCCCAATCAATTCAAGATATCTACATTTCCCTTTTCAGCTATCTTAAATTAAGTTTTGACTAGGCAAAATGATATTGTAGATGTCTCGTGGAATTACAGATCTCTACATTTCAGTTGCAGATATCCCTAATTCACATTGGTCTCAGTGGTTATCTTGCATTGAATTATCTGTAACGTAGAAACCCCATAGAAATTAATATGGCAAAAGTGATTCATGTCATTTCTCCTAGGAGGAAGTCTTTTTTGGATATCTGAACGGACAATTGTGGATAGGAAGAATGTTGTTGCGGATATCCGAAATGTTCTTTTTGACTAGGCAAAACTGAATTACGGATATCTGGAACACATATCCCGTCTCGTGAATTTATGTCAAATTGGCTTGCCATTATGACAATTCCGGCTGCCGTCATTTTGCCTGGTCAAAACTCTAATTCAAGATATCTGTAATTACATTTTGACTAGGAAGAATAAAACATACAGGTAGATATCTCAAATCAAAATAATAATTTTGATTAGAGACAACAATTTCAAGATATCTATAACTTGATAATATATAACTACAATTAATATGACTATCCCTAACTCCAGTTTGAGATATCTACAACGCAGTGAGGGGCCGTCAGGGCCAGCAAAGCCTTCTCTGCTGGCCTAGACACTTTCAGAACAATATATTATTTTTATTTTTATAAAATATATAATTTATACCTTTTAATATATATATTTTTCATTCATTCTATCTATTTTAATAAGTTTGTTCACATAAGTCTAAATACTATTTATTTGTTTTTACTTCAGTTGCGTTGCCTCCAGCACGATAATACTAAGAGCCCTTATCCAATCAGATTATTTCCCTGCGCTGTCTCCGGGTAAAAAAATATCTAGCCAGCCCTTCAGAATCCTGGGAGAATCCCCTCGCTGTTGACGCTAATGGGGACTATGTTGTTGATTAACATGTTCTTCAACCAATCAGATTTCGAATATGCCAAGTTGGGCGTATCCTTTTACCCGTCTAGGCCTTCTAGCTGGCCTTGTTGTTTGGCGCCATCAAAAGGAAAACAAAAGGAATCACAACTAGCTAGCAGTGAAATTATATAGATCATTAGGTTAGATTTTTTTTTTGATTAAATTCACTTTAATTACAATGGATGACAGAGGAGAAGGACTGGATATTGTGGCCGACTTGTTGAAAAAGTCTTTTTCAAAGTCTTTTTCTCAGAAAAGCTAGAAATTGTGAAACAGGGACGACCAACAACGCAGCTAGCTGCTCTGACCCAGCCGGGCAAAGGATTTGTGCAGCACTTTCATTCCAGCAACTACGCAACGCGAGGTATAGTTGGCTGTAGGGCTGTACGGTATGGACTAAAATTGATATCACGGTATGATTTGAGGCATAGGTAACGGTATTATATCGCAGTATTTTAATTTTATCTTTTAGTTTCTATGTAAATGCTTCTGAATTGGTAAAATACTGGTTAGGCAGCTATTACAGTACTTTTGTATTCCTAGGACACATTTCACATAGCACAGAAGTGTTTTAAGAACATTTATTGAGCAAAACTGCAATAGAAAAAAATGCTAAATAATTTCTCATCTGTGAAAAACATATTTTTTGAACACAATTTAA
This sequence comes from Melanogrammus aeglefinus, assembly GCA_900291075.1. Classification (NCBI taxonomy): domain Eukaryota; kingdom Metazoa; phylum Chordata; class Actinopteri; order Gadiformes; family Gadidae; genus Melanogrammus; species Melanogrammus aeglefinus. The sequence continues at coordinate 139,209 of OLKM01001162.1, read as the reverse complement.
TCAAGCTGCACAAAGTTAAAATACAAACTGAATTCAAGTGCAGCTGGAATTGAGGTATCGTTCCCTCAACAAACTTGAACAAAATAAAACTACCACAATGGTATATTTGTTGAAACAAAGTAAGTGACTCTTCTTTAGCAACAGTATTGCAATAATTGTCATAATTGCACATTGTGTCTATGTTCCATTGGCCTCATTGCTTTTACCCTTAAAACAATAAAATATAGCAGCATAATATTAAATTCAAGTAAATTCAATAACAGCAGGAGAGAATTTTTTTCAACAACATCAATAAACATTATGCAACAACTCTCATAACACAACATTAGAAATAAGTAGCTGCTCTTCAGTAACAAAGCATGAATAGGCCTACATAGTGCAACAAACAAAAAAAGTACAACAGTGTATAAACAAAATTTGCTTAACAAATATTGTAATTTAACATCCCTTCTTATGACCCATTCATTTCTGAAAGTGGCTGTTGTATTACAGGTTATTAGCAAGGAAGACAAGTCTGTCAACTCTCTGGTTTCAGAGCAGATCTGTGGCAGGTCACAATGTTGCCACCAGTGCTGAATGCCCTCTCTGAAGGGGCACTGGTGGCAGGAATACAGAGGTATTTCCTGGCCAAGCATGCCACTCTTGGAAGATTTGCCTTGTGCAGCCTCCACCACTCCAGGGGATCTGTCTCGCCATCAACTTCCTCTGCCTGCAAGTAGCTCTTGAGCTCAGCTTCCACAGCATCTCTGCTGAAATAGGCAACTGGGCCAATTGGTTGAGCTTTCTTGAAAAAGCTACCCAGACTTTGCTTTGCTTTCTTTGCTGCCCCGGCTGCCTCTGCAGTTTCTACTGCAGCTCCTTCTTCTGCAGCTTCTCTTGTTTGAGGCTCTTGGGTAGAATTAGCCTGTCTTTGCAGCAGTGACGTAATCTCTGCTGCAGCTTTAGTTTTTATATATTCTTTCCTGTCATCTGCAATGTATGTTGCTCTGAAACGTGGATCTAGGAGGGAGGCCATGTCTAGCAGGTCATCTGTGGCAGCCTCAGAGTATTTTTCATTTAAATACTTGAGGATGGACTTCTTCATATCCTTTGTCCGGTCTGTGTCATCTTCAGCTGGAGTCAGGACAGTGTTGTTGAGAAGATGGAGCACAGGTTTGAGGTATGATACACTGACATATTCTTCTCCGGAGAGTGCATCAGTGAACTCAATCAGGGGGCCAAGGGTCTTGCTCACTGACTCCAGAACATCCATCGGCCATGATGGCACCAGGTGCCGGGTTTTCTTTTCAACCCTAAGGACCTGAGATATGGCTTTTTCCTTTTTCGATCACCCTTTGGATCATTTTCTGGCGAGATCCCCGTCTGGTTGGCGTTTCGGTGATGAGGCGGTGAGGAGGTAGTCGAAGTTCAGCCTGGGCATCAGCCAATTCTCTCCTCCTTTTCCATGAGTAGGAAAACGCACTCACAATCTTCTTACATATGCCGACTGCACGTTCAACAACAGGCTCTCTGGCACTTCTCTCTGTAAAATAAATAATTCATTATTCTATATGTACACACATTCACATACATTTTATGTTATTTGAGAACACACAACATAAAAATTTGGTTGAATAAAGGTATATGCATATATATAAAGAATAATGATAATGATTAGGAATTATTCTATATACACACATCCTGATATATTTTTGAGAGAATGCCTACTATTAATTTGCAAATTCACACTGGTTGTGTATACAAATCAATTTTTTTTAAATATAGGATATGACAGACCAGAAAAAAATATATTTAGAAAGACGTTTTTAAAAGACATCCTCATCTATTACAGTACACTGATTGGACTACTTAGAAGGATATAAGAACAGTGTAAAATGAACCAGTAGTTGGCGATAAAGCTCCGTGTAATTGTAAATTAAAAATAGAAAAAACATTTAGACCTACCGATGGCCAGGTGCAGCCGGTGGCCAAAGCACTGCAATCTGGTCCAGTCGTTCAGTGCTACTGCCTTCACAACATTTGCGCCATTGTCGGTGGTGATGCATACTTGCGACTCTTCTTTAAGTCCCCATGATTCAAGCGATTCCCTCAAGCCTTGGGCGATTGCTTCTCCAGTGTGGTCGGGGAAATATGACGTTTGTAAACACTTGCTGCACAACTCCCACTCGTTGTTGATGAAATGGATGGTCAAACTTAGATACGGCTCCATTGTCCGACTTGACCATAAGTCAGTGGTCGTTGCATAATGTTCGATGCTTCGGATTTCTTTCTCCACTTGCTCGCGGACCTTGCCGTATAGTTTGGGCATCTCAATATGACTGAAATGTGTTCGCGCAGGTAACACGTACCTGGGATCCAGTGCCTTGACCATATCTTTGAATCCCTTTCGATCGACCGTTTGAAATGGAACCATATCTTTACACAGGTAAACAGTGACAGCGTTTGTTACCTCGTTCCACCGCTGGCTTTTTTTGTCGTAAGGACTGCCTCTGGAAAATGCCTGCGTGAGCAATGTCTGAGACGCAGAGACAGCTATTTTCTTCCCGCTGCTAGTCTGCGGAGGACACATCCTTTGGCTCTCTTCATATTCCAACAGGCGATTTCTTTGTAAGTGATGGAAAAGGTTTGTGGTATTACCGCCGTTTGCCACCACTGTTTTCTTGCACAATTTGCAGTAGACAGTTTTCTGCTCGGTGTCTGACACTTTAAAACCAAACCATGTCCAGATAATGGAATGTGCACCCTTATTTTTCACCAACTGCTCCTCTTCCTCGCGTGCTGCGCTTTCAGCCATATCGCCGTCTGTTAAGCCACTGCCGCTCTTTCGTGCATGTTGTACACATGGACATGTTTGTAACAGTGTGATGCTTAGGGCCGTGACATAGTCAACGCGAGCAACGCGTGTAAGCGACGCGAATGACGCGAGTGACGCGCTTCCTTTCATAGTCTACAGCATATGCAAACGTCGCGGGCAATGCATGACATGCAATATACCACTTAGGCCACGGGTGGCAGCAGAGTCACCGGTGTTTTCGCGCGTGACGTTGCGGGTGACATTGTGATCAAAATGGCTACGGAAGAAGAGTGCATTTTATTGCTCCTTTTACATCGGCGGCGGCAACGCAGGAAACGCAGAGATAGCCGAACGTTATTTGCCCTGCACCACTTCTGCACGCTACCTTCCACTTTTTATGCGCTCTTCCGTATTTGTCCCGGACAGCTTTGCAGTCCGTTTTCACTTTCACAACTGATTTCCCCATTGCACTTGCAACCTCCCTCCATGCATTCTCCAAAGCAATCTTGTTGGAATGTAATAGTGAAGAAGTATCATATAAATGCTTATATAATCGTATTTGCTCGCCGAATTTTTCCTCTTCGCCCGCCATTTTCTTCTAATTTTCTTGTGTAAATATAACCTATAGTTGAAATAATGTACAATATTTGCAGTATCTCCCCCACCGACAACGCATAGTATTGCATGGATCGGCGCGTATCAAAAATTGGGTCGACGCATAATAGCGGCCGAAGCGTAGCGATGCGTAGCCTTCTGAACGCGTATGCGTAGCGATGCGTTCACAAAATGTCAAATGAAAGTTTAATCGCGGCTGTAACTGGGCACCCGGTGTTGTACGATCCGAGCCTTTTTCACTTCCGAGATCGCAACAAAAAGGCTCTGGCCTGGGCAGAGGTGTCACGCGTGGTTGGTTGGTCTGGTGAGTCAGTTAATGAAACGTTTGAGATTATTGTAAAATAGGCGCGATACATGCCTGCTAACCGAGATCCTAGCACACTAATCTTCCTTGCTCTGAATGGGACAATCTCGTTTTCAAATATCGAAAATACATTTGTTGGGCAAAGGAATAATAGGTTGTGCAAAGGAATAATGCACGCATAATATTGCAATAATAATGCAAATGAATAATGCTTATTAGTAAGTTAATTAATTAATAAGGCTTATTTATAGAAAATCTTTGCCCTCTAGAACATTTGCATTAAGCAGGAATCATTTTTATTTGCTCTCCGTACCCCCAATCTAACAAACGAATCGGAGTCATGCTGTAAACAAAACACGTTTTGTTTAATCGGCAAGACAAGGGATAAATGACAAGGGATATATCTCTTGTCTTTTATCCCTCTATTCCCGCTATTCACGGAGCCTGAGGTGAATCAATTTTAATTAAATAGTCTAATTTGACTTGACTAGTCCATCTATCTAGCTAGATAGATAGATAGCCTAGTCAAGTCTTTATTAATACCAAACGACACAAATCGTCTGGAATTCATTTAGGTGTTTCGGCTCACACAGGACAGTAGCCTACAAGACAACACAGAACAAGGGAGACAAGTCTGAATGGACATACACAAAATACTTCACATTAAAACTAGACACCCGTTGATAGATAGACAGACAGATAGGCCTAGGTAGATAGATAAATATGATCCATTATTCGCCTTGTGGAGCCAGTCAGTCCTGTGCCCGTATGCAAATTACCCATGTGCGCCAATGTACATTTGTTTGAGTGAGCGACGAATGAGTGCAGATCATGATTTGCAGATGCAGATCAGTAAAAAACATTTTAACTAGCCTACTAAAGCCTGCAACGTTTTTTTGGTCTCGGTTGTAATTACATTTTAGGAGTGTTTATCTATATATATATATATATATATATATATATATATATATATATATATATATATATATATATATATATATATATTATATATATATATATATATATATATATATATATATATATATATATATATATATATATATATATATATATATATATATATATACATATACATACATACATACATACATACATACATACATACATACATACATACATACATATACACACACACATACATATATACACACACACAACATACACACACACACACACACACACACACACACACACACACACACACACACACACACACACACACACACACACATATATATATACATATATATATATATATATATATATATATATATATATATATATATATATATATATATATATATATGAGGGGAATCACTGTCGAAGCACGTTATCCAACAAGCAAAACAGTCTCTGCAATATAGCCAAAGTGTAGTTCACTCTTTGATATGGCTGTCTGTTCTAAAAGCATACGGCTCCTTTAAATGCGTATGCAAATTTGAATTGTACGTCATGAGCGACTTGAGCGACCAAAGCGAACAGAAATATTCGCAGCGAGCTCAATTCGCTTTTGGTGTGAACGTACAGTTAAAGATATCTACAACATCATTTCGCCTAGTCAAAACTTAATTTAAGATATCTGAAAAGGGACATGTAGATATCTTGAATTGAGGTGAATTAAAGATATCTTGAACTGAAACTTTGACTAGTCATAATCAAATTGTACACATATATCAAACTGGAATTACAGATCTCTACAATTCAGTTGCCGAAATTCACATAGTAGGCCTAGATAGCTGTAATGAGAAACCCCATAGGCATGAATGGTAGAAGTGACGTCATTTCTCCTAGGATGGATGTCTTTGTGGATATCTGAAAGGACAATTGAGGATAGAAAGAATGTAGTTGCGGAAATCCGAATTGAATTAGAGATATCTGCAACACATATCCAGTCTAGTGAATGTAGGCTATGTGAAATTGGCTGCCATAGTTGGTCGCACATTCGGGCTGATCACCAACGCCACGTTTATAGTCGTGATCAAACCGAAAGGAGAAAGAATCGTGCGGTGTTATGGAAGTTAAAGAACACGAAACCACAACCGACGGAGCGGCGTCAACGTAAAACACTCTCGCGGCTATCTGGAAGTCAACGTAAACACTCTCGCGAGCATCTTGGCAAGATGGTTATCTTACCTAGTTGTGAATGGTTTACAGTTGAAGACAGTGTGAACGTTTAACGGAGCATTGAAGCCCTCGGTAACAACAAACCGTCACTTAGTTAATGAGTACTTTAGCTGTAGAACTATCTAACTAACTATATAACTCATGACTTCCTGACAATAGAGTCCTTGGTTCTCGTTTGTATCCAGTGGCGTTAACCCCCATCGTCTTCAAACGCTCTTGCCGTTGCCATGGTGACATGGCCACCTAACGCTTCGTGGTTGCCATGGTGACACACAAAGGCCCTTGAGGAGAGGGCTTCAAGGGAGAGGGGGCAGGTCCATGGATTGAGTTTTGCAACGCCAATTATTTGTTGAATAAAACGATATGAAAAGTTTCATCATTATTTTTCTGATACTAATAATCATTGATTAGGCTACTATGTGTGTATTCATCGAGGACAACAAAGGGGACATTATGCTAAGTATAGTAGCCGTAGTAGGCCTAGTCATGTTTTCGCAGCAGGTGTGTAAACAATGTTAATGTCATTCGAGTTAGAAATATGTATATATATATATATATATATATATATATATATATATTATATATATTATTATATATATTTATTTATTATATATATATACATATATATTCTTATATATTTTAGAAAATAATGTTCAGGTTTCGTCTCAAATATTGATTTGTTCTTTAATTGTAGGCTATCTAATGTTCGCATAATTCCGCACAAAATAAGAAAACAAAGTATTCGACTCCTTGTAGTGTCCAAATGAACTTTTGTCAATAACTGTCATCAATAATTAGACTTTCATCCATTTGACAGTTGTTCAGACTGCATGGGAATGTGGGACAATGTTGAAACTGCTGGCATCCAAGCCCTAGATCGGTGATGGTGCACACTATCAGCTATCCCACACTCATTTGGCAACAGAAGTTCTCACTACCCACACCCGCAAGGCACACAGCGCACACACAACACACAACCACATCACACACACACACACACAAGACACACAATGACCACGCACAAAGGTATAAGAAGAAACTGACAGCAAAGAGGAGGATGACATTAAAGATGTGGTTTTTGGTGCTCCCTAATTAAATTACCCCACGAGCAGGTGGACAATGGGTCTCAGCCACAGTCCAATTAACAAATCCCAGATTCCCCTAGGGCCTCCTCAGGCACTTCAAGATTGAAAGCCGTCAAATGACGTCCCT
>OLKM01001162.1:107500-132129 GCA_900291075.1 Melanogrammus aeglefinus | reverse complement strand
GCCTGGCCGCCACCAAGTGCCGGCGGCGGAAGCTGGAGCGCATCGCGCGGCTGGAGGATAAGGTGAAGGTGCTGAAGAACGACAACATGGGGCTGTCTAACACCGCGTCCGTGCTGCGGGAGCAGGTAGCCCAGCTAAAGCAGAAGGTCATGACGCACGTCAGTAGCGGCTGTCAGCTCATGATAGCGCCTAAAGTCAAGTCTTACTGAAGACTGAAGTGAACGCACTTTTTCTGGAGCTGCTGAACAATACAGGAGAGGACATGGTCGGTCGTGGATTGACACTGGGGAACACATGAGAGAAGTTCTGGTGCGTCTGGAGACGAGGAGGACTATGGACTTTATATGGAGGCTAAGTGATGTGGACGGTGGTTTTCTTGCCTTCAGGGACCACCAGAGAGACGCACTTAAAGGACTGAAACACTTTGGGGCATTTGGAACAAGTTTTGATGATGTTCTTGTCTTTGGCTTTGCCTGTTTACATTCGACCGTGACGCGTTCATGTGGTACTTAACTTATTGGTTTCTCGGGCCGAGCCTGATGGTTGTTTTTTTGTACAGTATATATATTTAAGTAAATAATATGAATTGAAGAAATGTGTTGGGCGTTCTTTTGAGGGTGGCCGATGCCCATATTTATTGTGGTATTGATTGCCGTCAAGTAGGCCTACATGGGCCTACCATTGGTTTATTCTGGCTATTGTCGTTAAAATTAAATCAGTTTTATTTTGCCATTAATTGCCGTTTGGTATATAAATACTTTATATTGATTAATTATTTTTGCTATGAATTGCCGTTAAAAGTCCATAATATCTGTTGAACCAACCATATCTGGCCGCTGCAGTGCATCCGTCGACCAGTAGGGTGACTCTCGACTGGTTCCACTCTGTGCGTTCCGGCGTGGGACGGTCTTGACGTCAGGACAGGCCCATTTATGGTCAAACCTGCCGGCTGACGTCATATACCAGCAGGTTTCCGGGAACTCCTGCCTCCTACAGAGCCGGTCAGACCCTGACAGCCGCTGCCCTGGTTTCCCCAGAAAGGCCAGTAAATGGTTTGTTTCCAACAGGGGACTTTCCCGGCAATGGTATTTCTACTTCCCCAAAACATCCCGTGATTATTGCGAGGCCTTCTTATAAAGATGCCACAACAAGGCCTGTTCCCTTTAGATGCAATCTAAGCCTTTTCCCCACAATTGCCAAACCGAACAGCTAGTTGTATGTAAACCTCTGGTCCCGTCATAACAGGTATGATATGGGAACCATTAGTCATTACGGTCGAGGTTGTTAAACGTCCGTAAGACAAAACTAAAACCGCAACCAACTAAAATAACGAGATCCAACCCTAGTCCAATGCTGCTGCCTAGTGACGGAAAAGGGTACAACATAAAATAACTGACGGGAAGCAAGGAACTACCAAGACACGATCGATGCTTTATTAAGGAGCAGACAATACAAATAATACCATCCAGAATACATGTGTGTTACAAGTGTTACCAGTTTCAGTGCTCAGGACTTGGAAAGTATGCCACAGTTAACTATCCGGAAGAGATTGGTTTAACACGGTCAGTAATAATACACGTCGACTTGGTTCTGGGCTTATAAAGGAAAGAAGGAACTGCTAGACAGGAATCTACACTTAAGTGCTATGGTTCGATCTGAACTCAGATGAGGAACATCACTGCTTGGAGAAAAACTCTTTGCTCTTCTTGATGTCGGGAACGATGGTATCATTACCGGGCTTCCAGCCAGCGGGGCACACTGTAGAGAGACGGTTACGTTAACGACACACATGGAATCAGTGACATGGGTACAACACACACACACACACACACACACACACACACACACACACACACACACTAGAGTGGTTCCCATACCAGTATCGGAAATTTCTCTGATTCTGCGTAAAATGCAGTAAAGGGTATCTCCGATTATGCAAGTCTATGCATCGATCAGATAGCGTCACATGACGTGCTCCCTTACTACCACAGGCAGAGAACAGCAAACACTACGATGTTATGCTGCGTTTGTTAACGTCAAGAGGCGGACAGTCGGAACGGGAAACGCGTCATTTTTCGACCTACGTGCGATCCGAGTTAAAACATGGATGCTGACCTACGCGAATACAAATGTCGTATTATAAATGTAAAGGATTTAGTTTGAAAGTAAGTGAACTGGCTATACATCGCTGTCATCCTAAGAGATCCCTTCAATAAGAACCAGCAGATACTCAAGTTCAACAATCTGCAAGGGTAAAAATATGCGATCGGACCATCTCTAGTTGACCCACCTTCTCCGAACTTGTCTGTGTGCTGGAAGGCCTGGACCAGACGGAGGGTCTCGTCCACCGAGCGACCCACGGGGAGGTCGTTGATGGTGATCTGCCGCAGAATGCCCTTATCGTCGATCACAAACAGACCCCTGTGAGAGGAACGAGGTAAACACAGGACAGATAACGGTCAGAGGACGGTCCCCGGTGAGAGGAACGAGGTAAGAGGCCAGACACGCTTCACCAACGAGTTCAGAGCAACACAAAAAGACTGGTTCATTTGAACTGGGTTTGTTAATTAACTGCAAAACGTGCTGAAGAGCATGCTGCATATGTATACCACACACACACACACACACACACACACACACACAATGGTCCATCGAGACTCGGGTACACACACACACACACACACTGGGTTTGTTAATTAACTGCATATGTATCCACACACACACACACACACACACACACACACACACACACACACACACACACACACACACACACACACACACACACACACACACACGGCTAGCCTTCATTACACAACAGAAACTGGTTCAGTAAATCCATTCTTTGTGTTGCCTTCCATTATAATGTTCAGAGATCAGTAAAGGAAAACAGAGACAGTGTAATTACTGGTGTCATTTATACCATGCACTCGCCCTCGGATAATGAATGGCCATTGTGTGCAACTCTCTTCCCTACTATAGAATAAGAGCTTTCAGCCTGGTGTTTAAAAGGGCTGGCAACACGGTAGTGGGTCAAACTGGGGCAGGTACGGCTGTCAGATACCTGGCCAACACACCCAGACCGCGACAAACCAGTCCATTCTGGGAGACATTTGAAACACTCCAGAGAACAAGGAGTGGTTGTTTAATGAGCATTCCTGAGGAGATGGCGATCGATGGTGAGGTTGGTTTCGCATTAACTAAAAAAAAAAAAAAATTGTGGGGCAGCACATGAGAGGGTTGGCTGGTACCCTGAAGGTTGCTGGTTCGATCCCCGGCTCCTCCTAGCTGAGTGTGGAGGTGTCCCTGAGCGAGACACCTCACCCTGACTGCTCCTGACCAGCTGGCTGTCGCCCTGCGTGGCTGACTCCGCCGTCGGTGTGTAAACGTGTGCATGAACGGGTGAATGAATGTTTGAATGTGAAAAGTATCCAGCCCTGCCTGTAGGCGATGCCCTGGTCTTCCTTCAGGACTCCGTAGTCCCGGGAGATGGAGTGGGTGAGGTCAGCCAGCAGGGGGATGTTCATGGGCCCCAGACCACCCTGCTTCCTGGGCGTGTTGATCCTAACGGATGGACAGACGGACACGTTAACCGGGGGGGTAGGCCCAAAGAACAGAACACCTTTGGAATACCGTTCAAAAAGTTTGGGGTCACCCAGACAATTTCAGCTCCATCAAAACTCACTTTCGTTCAATGGTTTTTACGCTGTGCTAACATAATTGCGCAAAAGGTTTTCTAGTCATCAATTAGCCTTTTAACAGAACACAGTAGTGATGGTGGCTGGAAATGGGAGACTTTAGACCCATGCAGATACTCCATTGAAAATCAGCTGTTTACAGCTAGAATACTCATTTAACACATAAACAATGTCTAGACTGTATTTATGTTTCATTTAATGTTATCTTCATTGAAAAAAAAAAAGCGATTCTCTTTAAAAAAATATATATTTCTAAGTGACCCCAAACTTTTGAACGGTAGTTCACATCATTTGTTCGCCAAGCATCTAGAACAGACAGGATATAAATCAAACTGAAATGGACATTCTTTAAGCTATCAGTTATTAACACAGCCCCGCCCATGGCCGCCAGCCAGTCTTTACACAGAGCCACTTGTTTTTCTATGCATGGACTTTTCTCCTTAAGTAAAGTTGGATGAACCCCCACGGCCAGGCGGTAAAAACAGGCGGTAAAACCTGGCCTTTAGGCTTATCAACGTTACACAGCGATATATGATAAGCTGAGGGGGTGGGGCTCATCAAGGCCTCTGGGGCAACAGTTGGCCCACTTAGAAAGCACAGTAAAACGTGTCAAACATCTACTAAAGCAGACTTTTAATTAATAATAATATTACGGTACACAAGTCTGCTTGGGCTTTCCATCCAAACATTGGCCTTTAACATTAGCCATCGGCCTTTTCCTGCAGGGTGGCTGAGGATAAGATGTGGTTCCCATCCGTAGTAGTCATCTAAACACGTGTATTGGTTTGAGACCAGTGCCCCGTGCTCACCAGGCCAGATGGCTGAAATGGGAGTCCGTGGAGGCCCCCAGCACCTCGCAGCCGATCTTGCGGAACTCCTCGACGCGGTCGCTGAAGGCAACGATCTCAGTGGGGCAGACGAAGGTAAAGTCCAAAGGGTAGAAGAACAAGATCACGTACTTCCCTGAACAAACACAAGAGGAGACAAGGAGAGTCAACACTAAATGTACACACTTTTTGTACGTCCTAAAACTTAAAAAAAAAAATACTACCAAGTTGTGTAGCGTCTTATCCTAGCTGTCTTTGTTGTGTACGGGGAATGGGTTAACCTAGTGATGGTTAGTGCTTGGCACTTGGTTCTATGAACATCCTTACTGTACCCACAGAGATATATATTGTTGTCACTCTTTCTTCTGACAAATGTACTTATTGTAAGTCGCTTTGCATAAAAGCGTCTGCTAAATGTGCTCAATGTAAATGATAGAGCGTGTCGAGACACGCTTGTAGTCAGTTTGGTTTGAAATTGAAGCGCGCAAAACGATATGGATTTATTGGACCAATCAACAGATAGATCATTCACACACGGGTGCATTTCAAACGTCAAGAGTCGAGGTTTAAAACCCTTCACCTTGGTAGCTGGCCAGGCTGACGTCCTTGAACTCTCCGTTCACCACGGCGGTGGTGGTGAAGGCCGGGGCAGGCTTCCCGATTTGGGCGCTTCCAGCAGACATGATGACGACGGTGGTCGTTGCCTGGAGGGAACACAACCAGCGACCATTAAGAGAGGGGCTCAGCCACGCTTCAGGGGTGCCGTGCGGCTCAGGAGGTACAGCGGGTGGGCTTTGAACCAGAAGGTCGCTAGTTCAATCCCCGGCTACTCCTCCTAGTGTCGGGGTGTCCCTGAGCGAGTCGCCCCACCCTACGTGGTCCCGACGACGGGCTGGCTGTCGCCCTGCATGGTTGACACCGTCGTCGGTGTGTGAATGAATGGGTGAATGTTGGGCAATATTGTAGAGCGCTTTGAGTGTCCACTGGTTAAAAGAAATTCTATAAATGAAGTCTATTAACCGTTTACTCTCACCAGCATGCAATAGCAGGATGGACTTCCAGAAGAAAAAAGGCACAATATTTGTCTGCAATTAAAGTGTTCCCTGAAGGTTTTGAAGCCCTCCAGCTAAGTCACTGGGGCAGATTATTATTTTTTTTAAAAGCTTACACAGATTTAAACTGGCAGTGAAAGCAGAAGTAGCAGCTGCAGACCTCTCATGGGTTTCCCCGACACAATAGAGATTATTATTCGACCAGGAATGATGAGAGCCTCATGACCGACTTAAACACCAGCGTGACTGAACCAGTGCAGACCCTCCCCCTAAACCAGTCCACAGCGTGCCCCTAAACCAGTCCACAGCCTGCCCCTAAACCAGTCCACAGCGTGCCCCTAAACCAGTCCAGAGCCTTGAGTCTAAACCAGTCCAAGCATGCCTATAACCAGTCCACAGCTGCCTACGATCCACGTGAATGTCCAAGGTGCCACAGCAGCCTGCCAGTCGCCTAACCAGCCACTGCCTAAAACAGCAGCCTGTGCACGCTGAACCAGTCCACAGCACTGGCACCGTCCACCTGCCCTAAACCAGTCCACAGCCTGCCTAGGCACGTGCCCCTAAACCAGTCCACAGCCTGCCCCTAAACCAGTCCACAGCCTGCCCCTAAACCAGTCCACAGCCTGCCCCTAAACCAGTCCACAGCGTGCCCCTAAACCAGTCCACAGCCTGCCCCTAAACCAGTCCACAGCGTGCCCCTAAACCAGTCCACAGCGTGCCCCTAAACCAGTCCACAGCCTGCCCCTAAACCAGTCCACAGCGTGCCCCTAAACCAGTCCACAGCGTGCCCCTAAACCAGTCCAGAGCCTTGAGTCTAAACCAGTCCAGAGCCTTGAGTCTAAACCAGTCTAAAACTGGCCACTAAACTAGTGCAGACCCTGCAGCTAAACTAGTCCAGAGTCTTCCACTTAGCCAGCCCACATCAACCACATACTACTTTTACATGCATTAAGTGGTCATTTCTCATAATAACGTAACTCAGTATCAAGACACTTTAAAAATAGTGAGAACACTATAAAAAGTATAAAGGAAGCACTGTGGTTTAGGGCAGACCCAGCATGACTCTGCACTAAATCCTCCTGAAGACGCAGAAGGGGGAGGGAGAGGGGAGAAAGGGGGGGAGAGGGAAGAAAGGTGAGAAAAGGGGGAGAGAGGGGAGAGAGAGGGGAGAAAGAATGAGGAGAAAAGGGGAAAAAGGGAGAAAGAGGAGAGAAAAGAGAGGGGGGGAAAAGGGGGAGACAGAGAGAAAGGGGGGGGGGGGGGAGAGATAAGAGGTTATATAAAGAAAAGTGGATTGAATCATGGAGAGACAAAGAGCGGCTCGAGGCCCGCGGGATGCGAACCCGCCACGCTGACCCGCACGCCTCGCTGCAGCCATAAGCCATAACCCCCTCATGTCTGCTCGTCTCCTTAACATGGCGGACGTCTCCTAGACTAGCAGAAACACACACACTTACGTTGAGTCGGAGAGAGAACCAAAGTCAGCCGTGAGCACCGGACCACTGAGCAGGAGACCGGCGGACAGAAGGAGGGAGAGGCTGAAGTAGGCGGGACCCGTCAGCCTACCCGGAAGTTATAGTGCTCGGCCCATGAGTTAAACCAGAGGCGGAGTGCAGGGTTTTTCAAAGTAAAAGGTTGGAGGCAGACAGTGCTGCAGAAACAGTGCTTGTTTGAAAGTTGTGCTTGGTAGAGTTCAAAAGATTTTTTCATTGTTAAGTTTCTTTAACATTGTATTACATTGTTTTGTATACGGATCGATAAATATTACACTCTTGACAGATCATTTTAGGCATCCAGCGCAGTCACCGCAACACGTTTGAACAGACAGAATAATGAATGAGAAGGGGAAAAGTGCACAGGAGATGTAGACTGCTGCTAATTGTACACAAACAAACACATCGACAGAAACAGTCGTTCATTGATAAGTTGTCATCGGTAAAAGTTAGACATTTGACGATATTGTTTCGCAAACAGTGTATTTCATGCATAGGGTTACACACGATTGATTAGCATTTAACTCTTCACGATATTAAAATGATGCCTTTTATTTTGAAATGCCCCCTTCTGAATGAGGGCAGGGACTTCCGCCCTCCCTTGTGCAAGGTTTTGTTGTCATCAAGCCTGTCGGGTAGATCTGCGATCTGAGGTCTCCAAGGTGGAAATAAACATAAAAGGTAACGTTAGTGGCTATTATATGATCTTATATCGTGTTTATTAAACTTATAATAAGTAAAAGTATTCATATATATAAACACTCTGATGAAGCATGGGTGCCAGAATCTAGCTGCCTTCACACACACACACACACACACACACACACACACACACACACACACACACACACACACACACACACACACACACACACACACACACACACACACACACACACACACACACACACACACACACACACGGATGCTAAAAGTTCACCATAGTTTCCACATCACATATATATAATATATAACGTAATGTCCATCTGTGTTGTTGTGTCCCAGATATAACGTGCTCCTTGTTTTGGGCTAGCCGTTGGAGCTACCAGACCCTGACTCTACCTTTAACCGGTCTGTCTCCTCTCGTATCAGGGTCTGGGAGCCACAAAGGTCGAGGTTTTACGTTTTATAAACCTCAAAGTTCACCAGCCATGGAAAAAAGACGTGAGTACCGTTGATATGCGCGCGCGCACACACACACACACACACACACACACACACACACACACACACACACACACACACACACACACACACACACACACACACACACACACACACACACACACACACACACACGCATACACCTGTTTAGCAGGAAGCCGGTTTAACTGTGACCCTTTCCACAGTCATACTTCAGCCTCTGTACCGTGTTGTGAAACAACATCAGGGTTTCCCACAGCACATGACAGTTTATGCGGCCGCCCGAGCAACACACGCCTGCCGCCTTAACTTTTTTTTATAATGTAAATATTACTGTAAATATTGTAAAATGATCAAAATATAGATAAATATAGATCAGACCTGTGAAAGAGTCTGACCTGCTTGTTTTCGTGCAGCTTCGTCGAAGAAGGTGTGTGGCGTGTGCGGCTGCAGCTTCGCCACCCGACAGGGGCTGTCGAGCCACGCCCGCCTGCACCTGCGCCACCTCGGGGTGCCGCTGTCGGAGTGCACCAACGGGCCCATCGCGCTGCTCTACGAGCTCAAGGAGAGCAAAGGCTCCCAGCTGGACTTCACCCTGGACCCCAAGACCCCCATGGCGCCACCCGGCCATGAGGTACAGAGCCACTCAAAGACGCCGTTTGAGGAGTTCCCCGCCACGAAGGATCCTCTGCTGGGATCTCTCACTGGGGAGACCAGTGGTGTCCCCGCCGCTCTCCCACTGGTCTCTCCCCATAAAAGGATAGAGTCCTCCAGGGACGTTGAGGCCCAGAGTTCGAGCTCCAAACACACGACCCTGAAACCAATGTGGGCCCCGCAGGACACGGACGCCCCCCTGACCTTGGGTAAGTCTCCCCTCTGAACCGCATCTGATCTGTGCTGCTGTAGGGATATACGTGGAGGTTCGAGTGACACACGCACACATACTACTACTACTACTACTACTACTACTACTACTACTACTACTACTACTACTACTACTTCTTCTTCTTCTTTTTGGGCGTTGTTTAAAAGTATGTAAGAGTTAAAAAAAAAAACCCTCTCTTGGTTTAATAAACTGAGTTGGCTTATGGGGGAATTTTTCCTCTTAGCGTTTCCCTATTTCTGTCCTACCATTAGAATAAGATAAGACGGTGATTCATTCTTGATTAATGTTGCGTCGCGTGAACCAATCTTGCAACAACACAACATAGTGTGTAACAACACAACGCCGTGCCAGTCTTATTCCATGTTCTTGTCATTACTGAATGTTATCACTCTGTGCGTGCCACTGTGATGTGTGTTTGGGTCATTGTCCCCACTCATTTTATGTTGTCTTTAATAATCAACTCCTGTCCAGGGAAAACGGATGTAAATTAGCCTTGTGGCTATAGTCTGGCTCAATTATATATTGCGCATTGAACCGGTCAAATAAACCTAAAAAAAAAGAAGAAAAGTGCATCAACACAACATCTTATGCAACAACTGGCGTGTATCGGACCATTTTCAAACGCCTCCATCCGCTCCTGCAGTGTCGGGCACCAGCGACGAGGTCCACGTGTGCCGGGTGTGCGGCGCGTGGTACGAGACGCGCAAGGGCCTGTCCAGCCACGCCCGGGCCCACCTGAGGCAGCTCGGGGTCTCGGACGCCAGCTCCAAGATCAGCCCCATCGCGCTGCTGTACCACCTCAAGAACCTCCCGCCGGAGGACCCCAGGCCCGGGACCCCCCAGACCCCCCAGTCCAAACCCGCCGCCAAACGCCCCTCCCTGGACGCCCCCTCCACCAGCGCCCTCCCGTCCCCCCCGCCCGGCAAGCGGCCCAAGGGGCCGAAGGAGTTTGTGTGTCCTCTGCGGGGAGGAGTTTGAGAACCGCAAGGGCCTGGGCAGCCACGCGCGCTCCCACCTGCGGCAGATCGGCGTGTCGGACATGCTGGGGAAGACCTCGGCGGTGGAGGCCATCGAGGAGCTGGCCAGCAGCGGCGTGCTGGCGGACATCTGGCCCCTGACCAAAGGGGCCGCGGCCAAAGCAAGAGCGCAGCAGTCGGCCCCGTCTCCGGCGCCAGCCCCGTCTCCGGCGGGCCCCCCGTCACTCCCCGCCAGCGGCAGCGCTCTGTCCAGCCCCGGCCTCCCCTCGCCCGTCAGCAAAGCACCGAAGGCGAAGAAGGGGTTCCGGCTGGCGGTGGACCCCCAGCTGAAGAAGCCCAAGCGGGCGCCCCTGGACACGGAGATGTCCACCTCGGTGGACTTCGTCGAGCCCACGTTCGACGGCCAGCCCATCCCGCTGATCCTCTGTGAGTACTGCGGCCAGCTCTTTGACTCTCGGAAGGGCCTCTCCTGCCACGTGCGCGCCCACCTCCGGCAGCTGGGCGTGCCCTGGTCGAGCAAGTCGTCGCCCATCGACCTCCTCCGGCAGCTGATGGGGAAGGGCGTGCCCCTGGAAGCCATGGACCCGTCGTCAGGCAAGAAGTCCCACAACCGTAAGTCACACACACACACACCCCGGTGAGGTTAGATGAACGGGGCCCTTGGACCAGCGACACATGGTGTCACTCTGTCAACGCTGTAAAGCCAACAGACAATAGCCGGAAATACAGGTATATTAGATTTAAATATTATATTACATTTAAATAATTTGTTTTTTTAACACAAACTGTGTTGCATTGCAAACATTGTAAATGTTGTAAAGCCCACAAACATTAGCCGTAAATACACGTGTAAGCTTATATAAATATATACTTTGACATTTAAATATACATCGTTTTTTTTCGCGCAGGTATTCATTAGTGATTTACTGATTTTTATAGAAAGCTTATATAGATAGATAAGATAAAAACGGTATTAATCCCTGAGGGGAGGGATGCTAAAGTAATGACAAACAGAACAAACAGGACACACACAGCAAACACGACAAACAGGACACACAGTATAAACACAACAAACAGGACACACAGTATAAACACAACAAACAGGACAAACATAACAAACACAGCAAACACAACAAACAGGACACACAGTATAAACATGACAAACAGGACACACAGTATAAACACAACAAACAGGACAAACACAGCAAACACGACAAACAGAACACACAGTATAAACATAACAAACAGGACACACACAACAAACAGGACACACAGTGTAAACACAACAAACAGGACACACACAACAAACAGGACACACAGTGTAAACACAACAAACACGACACACGTAAGAAACACAACAAACAGGACAAACACAGTATAAACACAACACACAGTACAAACACAACAAACAGGACACACAGAACAAACAGAACACAACAGTATACACAACAACCAGGAACACGGTAACACACAGTATAAACACAACAAACAGGACACACAGTATAAACACAACAAACAGGACACACACAACAAACAGGACACACAGTATAAACACAACAAACAGGACACACAGTATAAACACAACAAACAGGACACACAGTATAAACACAACAAACAGGACAAACACAACAAACAGGACACACAGTATAAACACAACAAACAGGACACACAGTATAAACACAACAAACAGGACACACAGTATAAACACAACAAACAAAACAGGACACAACACAACAAACACACACAACAAACAGGACACACAGTATAAACACAACAAACAGGACACACAGTATAAACAGGACAAACAGGACAAACACAACAAACAGGACACACAGTATAAACACAACAAACAGGACAAACACAACAAACAGGACACACAGTATAAACACAACAAACAGGACACACACAACAAACAGGACACACAGTATAAACACAACAAACAGGACACACACAACAAACAGGACACACAGTATAAACACAACAAACAGGACACACAGTATAAACACAACAAACAGGACACACACAACAAACAGGACACACAGTATAAACACAACAAACAGGACACACAGTATAAACACAACAAACAGGACACACAGTATAAACACAACAAACAGGACACACAGTATAAACACAACAAACAGGACACACACAACAAACAGGACACACAGTGTAAACACAACAAACAGGACACACATTATAAACAGGACACAGAGTGTAAACACAACAAACAGGACACACACAACAAACGGGACACACAGTATAAACACAACAAACAGGACACACAGTATAAACACAACAAACAGGACACACAGTATAAACACAACAAACAGGACACACAGTATAAACACAACAGACAGGACACACACAACAAACAGGACACACAGTGTAAACACAACAAACAGGACACACAGTATAAACAGGACACAGAGTGTAAACAGGACACAGAGTGTAAACAGGACACAGAGTGTAAACAGGACACAGAGTGTAAACTATGACCACAGGCGTCCCGGGGTCAGTACCTCACTCTGTTAAAGTGTGTAAATGCAGCGTAGAACACGGAGAGCGGCCCTGGGGGTTCAGCCCTGTCCCTCTGTGGTCCCCCCGTCTCCAGCCGCCTTCTGCCAGCTGTGCGGGTTCGAGTTCAGCCACCGGAAGGCGCTGGCGAGCCACGCCCGCGCCCACCTCCGCCAGCTGGGCGTCACCGAGTGGAAGAGCGACGGCTCCAAGGGGTCCCCCATCGAGCTCCTCAACGAGTGGATCCAGAAGGAACCCGCCAAGGTGGCCGAGATCACCCAGCGCTACCTCCTGGGGGACCTCTACATCAAGAAGGTGGGGGGGGGGACCCCTACATTAAGAAGGTGGGGGGGGGGACCTCTTACATCAAGAAGGTGGGGGGGGGGGGGGGACCCCTACATGAAGAAGGTGGGGGGGAGACCTCTACATCAAGAAGGTGGGGGGGGGGACCTCTACATCAAGAAGGTGGGGGGGGGACCCCTACATTAAGAAGGTGGGGGGGGGGACCTCTACATCAAGAAGGTGGGGGGGGGGGACCTCTACATCAAGAAAGGTGGGGGGGGGACCTCGCATATCATGAAGGGAAGCCTGAATCAGAGGGGGGGGACCCCTACATTAAGAAGGTGGGGGGGGGGAGAGATATGATTTTCTTGCCTTTGATCAATTAATAGTTTAAATCAACGATTTATTCAGGGTGAGGTCAAAGGTTAGTAAGTACAGAGATCTTGTAGATGATGAACACCACCCAAGTAAAACACGGGGCATCATTGTGAGTTTATGATGAATGATTCATTATGCTTTATCGATTCTTTTATTTTTATGTTTCCGGACTCTTCCCGCTGGTGTGCACCATCATATCTTTCGTTGTGTTCCTCCGTCCCCAGAGACCGGCGCAGTCCCCCGGCCCCCCGTCGGACGCTGTCTCGGCGGCCCCCAGGAGCCCTGAGCCTCTGGGGCCGCTGCCGGGCCCCCGGGCGGGCAGGGAGCTGCTGGGGGTCCCCGGGGTGTCCCCCAAGGCCGCCCGCAAGCTGTCCACTATGGAGAGGGGCCCCGGGGGGCCGAAGCAGCTGGCCTTCAGCGACGTCACGGCGCCGTCCCCGACCCGTAGGTTGACCCGGACCCTGCATCGCCCCCCCATTACCCCCACACCCCTCCTACGCACTCACTGTGTGTCGTACGTCCCGGCACGTAACAAATATGTTCCTTTTTTAGAACGATAAATTAAAAGTATCACGCGGTTGACTCCATGTTTCGCTCGTCGTTTCCGGCCTCGTCGTTCCCCAGAGAACGAGAGCGGACCGCTCAATAAACGAACCCATGGGTTGTCCCCAGGGGTCCGGCCCCTGAAGCCGCCGGCCGCGTCGGGGCAGGAGAACGTGGAGGGCAGCCCCCCGGCCCCCCGCCCCGGAAACATCCCCGCTCTGCTGCCCAACCCCCCCCTCACCCCCCTGGTCAGCCTGGTGGGCAAGGTCTACTCCCTCAAGTGCAGGTCAGCGTCAATGTCCTCAATAATTAATCCTCAAACCTCCATTTTCTGGGTGGATTATTGCGTATTTATTGGCATCTGTTTTTGAGTTCACCTGGGAACAACTGTCCGACAAATTAACGATCGGTTTTCTGTCTAGTTCACTCCAAAATATGTAAATCTGTGTTGTTTAATTGTTTGACTACAGGTCAAAAGTATTGATGGGGATTAGAACATTAATACACCTTTTTCAAAACGTGCAATGTTATTGTACTGCTTAAAAACAGTATTGGAAGACAGAAATACATAAAACAAGGAAACGTTGTGTGTGTGTGTGTGTGTGTGTGTGTGTGTGTGTGTGTGTGTGTCTGTGTGTGTGTGTGTGTGTGTGTGTGTGTGTGTGTGTGTGTGTGTGTGTGTGTGTGTGTGTGTGTGTGTGTGTGTGTGTGTGTGTGTGTGTGTGTGTGTGTGTGTCTGGTGTGTGTGTGTGTGTGTTGTGTGTGTGTGTGTGTGTCTCTGTGTGTGTGTCTGTGTGTTGTGTGTGTGTGTGTGTGTGTGTGTGTGTGTGTGTGTGTGTGTCTCTGTGTGTGTCTGTGTGTGTGTGTGTGTGTGTGTGTGTGTGTGTGTGTGTGTGTGTGTGTGTGTGTGTGTGTGTGTGTGTGTGTGTGTGTGTGTGTGTGTGTGTCTCTCTCTAGGTTCTGTGAGCAGGTGTTCCAGGGCCCTCTCTCGGTGCAGGAGGACTGGATCGCTCACCTGCAGAAACACATCCTGAAGCTGGGCTACAAAGGCAAGGCCTCGCCCTCCCCCGCCGTCGCCATGGCAACCCAGAGCATGGTCGACCCAGCTGCCCTCTAGTCCCGCCCCCTCTAGTCCCGCCTTCCTCTAGTCCCGCCTCCCTCTAGTCCTTCAAAACCTTATCAGAGGTCCAGATACTTGCATGGCTACTGCAGATAAGTCTGAATTTAGACGGAGAAAGACCCCCAGACCCGATACTGAAGGGAAATTCAAATTGAGGGGAAGTACTTAGGCGGGCGGAACCAGGCTAGTGGTAAACTACTTAGTCTTTTGCTTTCCTTTAATCCTTTACCGTTACTGCTGGTAGTTTCTGGCAGCATAGGTTTTAATATTCACAGCCTGTTTCCTGGCTGTTGAAAGCTGAAAATCAGGCGTGCAGAAAAGATTCGCAATTGATTGAATGCAATGATGACCTTTTTAAAACTTGCATTAAGGATACACTGTTTTGAAATGATATGTTGTCGTCTTCTGTCTCTGGCCTTTTGGACCGCAGTGTGTGTGTGTGTCTGTATGTATGTCCTATTGGACACACACACACACACACACACACACACACACACACACACACACACACACACACACACACACACACACACACACACACACACACACACACACACACACACACACACAAACAACTAATTGAATGGGTGTTTTGGTTGGGGGCATAAATGCAAGCGCCAATATCTGTATCACTGTTTTGGATTATCATGGAGTGGATGTTTTCTTTTCAGAATTGTGATATTCATAAGCTAAGGAGAAACGATTGCTCAATGTCTTCCACACTAATGAATCTAGAATCCTACATATATTCTGTTAAAAAAAAAAGTTGATGTACAATGTTTAGTGTGTTTTTAGGTTGTATGCTGTTAAGAAAAGATCTCGGGAAATGTGCCATTTATTGTAAAAAGAAAATAACGAACAATAGAGAAGGCAATGTCCCGTGTTGCCTGTAGAGGGCGCACCTGAACCACTTAGAAAACTGACCTTGAGTTTGTTTGCGTCTATACTAGGTTTTAACCTAATGAGGAGGATAAAGTCGACCCATTTGTTTGCCACTACGCTGTGAGACTTTATGAAGAAGAAATACTCATTCCATATCTGTTTACACCCCGATGGATCTCAACAGCACACACTCATGCTGTTGCAATGCTTGAATGTGTGTCCCTTAACAACATTGTCCTGTCCAGACACAGAGGGGCGTGTTCTACACGAATGTGGAATTTCTTACCAACCACGAACTTGTGATGGAAGTCTATTTGACTTTTTATCAACTTTTGTAGTTTTGTTTATATTTTAAATAAACATGGCAACATGTGATTTCATATTTTTTTCCTTTCCCTCGAGTCTAGACTATTACCAAATTCGGTTCTTTAAATTCCCTTTTCCCTGTACAATAAATCCTGTAAAAGTAATCGGAAGACCCCCTCTCTTTCGGATAAGGGCTACATGTGAATTTATTTTGAGTTCGGCTTTAAAGTCAGAACACGTTTTATTCTGACTTTATACTCAGAATTCTGAGATCCAAGTCAGAATTGTTATAAATCATAATCATAATTAATAATATCACTTTTATATCTGCAAAGACGCTCTGAATCGTGACCATCATGGTCGGAGGGGCTGCACTATTCCTTCTCTACTTTCCCTCTAATAAAACCACCCTTCATCATAATATCATGAGCGCTCAGACTCTCATCGCTACTCACTGAGGACGTAAAGTAGAGCAGATCGCTGCCCCCCGCTAGTGACGTACGGTGAGTGTCCCAGTGTGAGTACTCTAGCTCTTTCTTTTACTCTCTATCCCCGGCTATATGATGTTCTCTTTACTCGTGGGACTTGTAGCTGACACACAATAATGACACCACCAACACAATAACATCACATAATAAGGAACAGAAACATACAGCGATCTTCCAATAAGGTGTTGTGGTTCTAGTGGAAATATCTGACGTGACCATTGACAGTTTATGACTGAAATAAATGGGAAGGCTGATGACAATTGATATTGTACTAATCTCAAGATAAATAAACAGTTAAAAAAATAAATAATTTGGACGTGAACTTAAGTAATTTTAATGATTTAATAAGTTCTTTACAAGTATAACTATTATCTGTTAGTTATTGAACTTATTGCTCTTAGGGCTGGGGTCAATTGAACCCATTCATTGGAGCAGATTGCAGATTAAAATGCTTGTTTTCCTTTCATCTCAGTCTGTCTCACCTGTTCAACCTCACCCTACGCATGGAGAAGGCCGAATGCAAGAGGGAGACTCTTTCAATAAAATGCATTCAATTAAAAAAAGCTTTATTGTCATGAGAAACAACCGTTTGCATTGCCAAAGCGGGTGAACAATGAAGAGGTCAAAGTATAAAACGTTTAATACAAAATATATGTACATCCTTCTGCAGATCTTATGGTTCAAGTTGGACCCTGCACGTCTGGGGACGAATGGATCAGGTTAACAAGGTCAGAGGGATACGAGGAGATACGATGCATCAATCAATACAGCTACAGCAAACGTCGTCACCGAAGAGCTTCTGCCCGACCCCCCCCCCCCCCAGAGTGAAACACAATATGAACGTCCCCTGGGGGGTCTCAGCATACCGCTGCTGGCTGGAAATAAATAAAAGTATCGTCACTGTGAGATGATTATTAATAATGCGTACTCGGGTTACATGGTGCAATAGACGGACCCGGCAGAGGTCCGCTGGGACACGGGGTCTTGTTACGGGGGTAGCAGTGTGGATTAGATGAACTCTAGATCAGGGGTTCTTAAACTTATTAGTGTACCTCCCCCAAGATATTGTTTCAGCTTACTTCCCCCTTCACCGGCAGTTTTCTCTCGCACTTTTGAGAGAAAATGTAATAAAATGAACAGAAATAATGTCGGTGTGTTCTATTTGGCAGGGTAAACGTGAACGTTAAAAGGGGTGAAAATACTAACGATTTAGTGAGAAACATGGGCCTGTGCTTCAGGATAATTTCTCCCCTCAAAAGATGCACAACGCCAGGGGAGGGTCAGAGTATTGGTGAAACCACTTCAAACATATTCCTCCTGAAACTGACCACATTTTGGTGTTTCTGGATGCACTCTCTTTCTCACAGATTGTCGTGGGTTTTCAGACGTACGTTTCCACCATCCATTTTCTCTATTTTCTATTGTCTAGCTTTCAAAATTTAAACTGGCTCAGGGTGAAAAAAATATATACTAGTGCCCATAAGGGTACGCGGTACCCTATTTGAGAACCACTCCTCTAGATAGGCAGGCAGCCCCCAGGAGTGATACTAGCCCTGCTATACACGCACACACACGCACGCACACACACACACACACACACACACACACACACACACACACACACACACACACACACACACACACACACACACACACACACACACACACACACACACACACACACACACACACACACACACACACACACATCCTTCTCCCTTGGTGCACCGCAACCCGCAACCTGTCGATCCAACTTTATAAATGCAGTAAAAAATAATAAAAAAATGAATCACAGATTTGGTGAGAAGGATAATTGTAATTGTGTTCAAGAATGCTGTCAACAGGGAGGAAAACAAGGACACGGGCTAAAGTGAGCGCATGCATTCGATATGTAATCGCTGCAATCTTTCTCAGGAGAACTGGACCAGGTTAGGACTTGTCCTGGAGGCTTGGGCTGGATCTCTTCTATAAACTCCTGCGGTGGATTCACCATCGTTCATTCATTCCTGCTTGCTAAGGCTCACAGGTTTCCATTTTCAGGAGCATTTAGGGAATGGGCTGAGGGTTGTTGTTAGTGGGAGTGAGGGGTCATGTCTCCTTGGATGCTAGTGGTTGTTCTAGAATATCTTGGGGGGGTGGGGAGGGGAACAAAGAATTTAGTATGATTCAAACGAGAAGAGGAGAACTCTTTCTTTGGCTTCCACTGACCACACCTACTCCAAGATGGGGTCAGTGTGGACCTGCTGCCAATAGTTCAATTATTTTTTTGTTGCCACTCTTCAGGTCAAAATCCTGACCTTTTCAGGTCGAAACCCAAAAGCCATGTTAGAGTTGTTTTTCTTGATGATCTGCTCTAAATGATGCCTAAATATAGGACAGATAATTCAGTACCTAAACCTCACTTCCAAAGTCCACCGTGAGACGTGAGATCATGTCTTATATCAGATTACACTGATGACGCGTCCGCTGCACCAAAACAGCGCACAACGCCACAACACTATAATCCAATCCAACAGACGCCCAGAGTGCATCTGGACATCTGGGCACCGGACTGGAGCCC
The DNA here is from genome assembly GCA_900291075.1 of Melanogrammus aeglefinus. Classification (NCBI taxonomy): domain Eukaryota; kingdom Metazoa; phylum Chordata; class Actinopteri; order Gadiformes; family Gadidae; genus Melanogrammus; species Melanogrammus aeglefinus. The sequence continues at coordinate 112,980 of OLKM01001162.1, read as the reverse complement.
AGGGGGGTGACGCCACTGGTTTGGACTTTTGACCCCCTCCTCCCACTCTCCCCAGTTAGCCCGGTGAGAGAGGGAAGTAGAGCCCCCCTGAATGGTTTAGGCTAGGACCACTCCAACCTCCAGAAAGACTTGTGACTATCAGAGCTCTTTACTGCAAGACTTATTATGTGTAAATATTGGGCATTGTACCCGTGTGTAATTCCTTACCTGAAATCCCCAAACAGTCTTTTAATTGTGTGTAAATTGTGCGTCTATTTTCTGTATTGTGCTTTCCTCTTGGCCAAGTCCCTCTTGAAAAAAATGATTTAATCTCAAAGAGACTTTGACCTGGTTAAATAAAGGTACAATAAAATCGACCTTGCTCAACACAAGTACGTGAGGTACACACCCTGCTGTCCTCTGTGGCTGGGAGGCTGTGGAATAAGAACCAAGAACGCCGCAGGAGAACTCGGCCCACGGGGGGCGATGCTCCTCTCGTTCCACATAGCTGGAGTCATCCTCCAGTTCTTCCTTGCTGCTGAGGTCCTTTTGTGTGCGTAATGTTTCTATTGAGATACTCCTATATTTATATCAGGCTTTTTGGCTACCTTTCCTTTTTATGAGGGAAAATCTACTTACTCCAAAGGAAGAGTGAAATGGTGCATTATATTTATCAAACAGAGATTCAAGAGTGCTTCACTGTAAGAAGGCTCTTTACTCTCTCTCTTGTAGTGTGTGTGTGTGTGTGTGTGTGTGTGTGTGTGTGTGTGTGTGTGTGTGTGTGTTGTGTGTGTGTGTGTGTGTGTGTGTGTGTGTGTGTGTGTGTGTGTGTGTGTGTGTGTGTGTGTGTGTGTGTGTGTGCGTGTGTGTGTGTGTCAATGGGTTGTGCGGCATACATTTTGTTTTTCATTTCTTCTTACTGCAGATGCAACGTGCAAACGACAATCCACCAACGTGGAAAATATTCATATTCATATTCCATATTTTACTAATTTCTTCTAACTTGACTGTTCCTCTTCATGTGCTCAGCCCGTTAGAGGTGGAACACGACCGTTCTCTGAGTCAGCAGGAGGACTCCAAAGAGCTGGACTCCTCTGGGAGCTTCCAGGAAGGTGTGCTGCAATAAGTGGACCTTCTGCTGTTTACGCCAGCAGAGCTTTTCCATGTTCCCTCGATAAGAAACTCTCCGCTAAATAGTTAATGTGAGATGCGGGCAAGGATAAATAAATATATACAACCCAAAAAGGTAAATAGTAGAGGCTGAAGTGATGAGCTCACATGCAAAACAACCAACACACCACACACTGTTTAACATTACTCTGTTCTGCATTCGTTTAAACGGTTTGATTCATAGTAAGTTTAATCCATCTAAGTAATAAAAGGCAAAAATAAATGACAGTGATGTTAACATGCTCACACTAATCGCGGCTTAATGCAGTGTTTCATATATTGCCACGAGCAGTGTACTAAACAATTTAGACCCAGGGAGATTCATTACCGCGAAATACACAGACACACAGACACACACATGGGGGCGGCACGTGTCTCAGGAGGTGGAGTGGGTTGGCTGGTACCCTGAAGGTTGCTAGTTCGACCCCCGGCTCCTCCTAGCGTCCAGGTGTCCCTGAGCTGGCTGTCGCCCTGTGGGGTTGACTCTGCCGTTGGTGTGTGAATGTGTGAATGTGTGCATGAACGGGTGAATGTTGTAAAAGCGCTTTGAGTGGACGCTGGTTAGAAAAGCGCTGTCTAACTGCAGCCCATTCACTACCATTACCAATTTGTCTCGTGTAGTGCGTCTGCCTGAAAATAAGTTTTACTGCCGGCCCTTATTTCTGTCTCCTGACAACAGCCGAAGGAATGACACAACAAGCTCCTGTTTTCGACATCAATTAAGCGGTAGCGTGGTTTAAGTGGGGGTGCGTGTGTCGTCTGGTGGGCTAGCCTAGTGGAGAGAGTCAACAGCAGAGCGGAACAGCTCTAAATATGGATCCAGACCTCCTCTTGTTGAAGTGCGCGAAATCTGTGAAGGCTTACCGCTGCGATCTTTTTTGATGACTGTTTACACAGCGGGCTGAGGGGCCGCCCCTTCGCCAGGGTCTCGGAGCAGAGATGCTGTGTTGTGGCTCCCTGGCCGACCTCAGATGAATCACGGTGTTTAGATGAGGCTTCTGACACTCCTGCTCTCTTCCTCTCCTTCTCTCATGCTCCCCACTTTCACCTCCTTCGAGCCGTGAAAACATTTGACCTTATGAGGGAAGCAGAACATTTATGAATAGGCCTGATTATAAAAATAATACCTTTTTTTTCATCTTGTAATTTGTTCGTTGTTGTTTGCACCTTACATTTACATTTGGGGCGTTTAGCAGACGTTTTTATCAGAAGTCACTTACAATAAGTACATTTGTCAGAAGAAAAACAACAATATATCACTGTCGGTACAGTAAGGATGTTAATTGTTAGGTGACCTTGCATCTGCAGCGAAAACGGATGAAAAAATAAAAGGTATGGCACACCACCAAATGCCTTTCACTGACTTGGCTGCGAGAGGGATCTGGGTGTGATGGAGGGTCCCCCACAGATCAGAGCTCCGGGTGCAAGGTGAATTCACAGCTTGCTGCCTTGGCTGTCTTGAAGGCCACAACTCAGCCTGATTAAATGGGGGGGATTTAGAATATAGAGCTGGGAGTGAGAGGTGGGGTAATTATTCAACTAAACAAGTCAATGCACCCAAACACACACACACACACACACACACACACACACACACACACACACACACACACACACACACACACACACACACACACACACACACACACACACACACACACACACACACACACACACACAACCCCCACCCAACACACACACACACACACACACACACACACACACACACACACACACACACACACACACACACACACACACACACACACACACATGCACCTAGTGACAAACACACACAAACACACAAACACACACACACAAATAGAGACTCACACACACACACACACACATACACACATGCACACAGAGACGCACACAGAGACACACATACACACACACACTTTCTTAACTACCTGCAAAGAAAAAAAGGAATACACAAAATGAATGAGTGAGAGAAGGAGAAGGGAGAGGACAGGACAGTGAAATACCACAGTCCTAATTCCACTTTAACCACTCTGAGCGGGGGATTCTTTCTCACATGGAGCTGAACAGAATCCACACATCTGCTCTCGACCTCCGTCTGCGTGACAATGCGGGTCTCCTCGGTTCTGTCCCGCCCCATTGAGAACGTCCCTGCCGTTCCGACGGCATCGGGAATCTGTCTGATTGAAGAATAGCCACCAGCGCCGCAGCCTCAGAAACCAACTCTTCCTCCAGCACCCCCAGCCCACGCCTTACCGAGAACACGGAATTAGTTTAAAGCCTCGCTCTCAACACAAGTACTATTAGCCTTCGGCCTCGCAGCAGAACCCCCGTAGTACTATTACTCTCACTGTCCCGGGGATAACTCACTCACACAAACAACGCCCATGCTGAAAGTCTAATTTGATCCTTGTGTGCATCTTCGTTTCGGGCAGGCGATTCTCGGAGAGGTAGATGTTCAACACGTGGTCTATTCAGAGACACACAGGTCAACGAGGTTCATGAAGCATCTCTCGAACACACAGGTGAGAATTCAGTTTATATTGGTAATGGGCGGAATGGTAATTCAGCCATGCCTACAGGTTTTGATCGACCAGGTAACCTTCGGTCTGTCTTGGCTTGGGCGGGAAATGGAAAAAGCCCAACTTTCTAAAACTCTGTGGTCAACCTCATGCGGTGTTTCACCACCCTATGTGGAGAAGGAAGCCTAACTGTTAGAGACTTCATAGGTAGTCCAAGAAGGTACTGATGTCAGCTTGAAACACGTGGTCTAAAACAAAGCATAGACGGAAATAATTTACCTCAACAGCCTTTAAGAAAAGGCAAGGAGCTCGTTTCAAAGCTCAGAGCTGAGAGCAGTTCACGTTCCACTAATGTGGACATTCCTCCACATTAATGTCAGCGCATTGATTGAGTCACTAATGAAGCGGCTGCTTTCTGCTCTTACATTTTTGTGGCCTGATCTGTACGCCCACACCAAATACTGAGGCCCCTCTCTCTGGCTCCGGGGGTTACAGCGGTAGCACCATAACATTAGGCGACAGAGCTTTTAGTTTTTGCAAAGAGCAGGGGGAAACTCAACTCCCTAAACCAAGAGAGATCGTTGGAGGTTTGTGTGATTCACAACTTATCTGGCACCCATTGCACTGCTGATCATCCCTGGAAGGAGGGGTCCCCCACTCTGAAGGAGGGATCCCCCACTCTGAAGGAGGGATCCCCCACTCTGCGTTCCTTCTCTAGAATCCTTCCTTGCTAATTAAGGGAGTTTTTTCTTGCCCTCTGGGGGGCTAGGGTCAGGGGGGGGGGTCATAAACACACAGCCTGTTAATCCCTTTGAGACTGGACCTGTGATTAAGTGCTATACTGATAACATTTAATTTAATCTAATTGATCATCATATAAGATCATATCCTGATGTTTGGTTCGAGAATAAGAATGACTATCAAACTAAAAAGATAATTTACTACAAATCAGTATTGATTGTTTTTGACGCTCTGTTCGGCCTACCGTAATTACACTTTTCCGCTCTATCATTGGGCGGCTGGTCTGACTGCAGCCCGGCAGAAACTGTTATTAGGCTTCAGGTCTGACGTCTTTTGTTCCTGAGGAAAGTTAAATTCCTCAGCTCCTCTGTTCTGAGATTTGCGTGGCTGGTTTGATACTCTTCCAACGACAGCTCAGAGGAGTGAGAAACAGTCAAATGTGCAGACCGCCTTACACTTAACAGTTTCAGGTGCTTCAGCAACAACAGCGGGAAATCTATTCCTTCCCTAAGGTCAGAGTGGTGTTTTAATTTAATGATGGCGGATGTGTTCATACTTTACAGTCCTCAGAAGACCATAGAGCTCACAGTAGAGAGTTATTCTAAGTCATTCTGATCTTGCACATGAAGGTTATAATTCTCCCTGTGCACACTACATGTCCATTGGTATTTTAGTCTGATTGTTTTTGGAATAAAGAAGTCATTATGTTATTGTGCTGTCCGGTGTATCGATGAATGGACACAATGCACTGAGTGGAGAATGGGTGTCCTTGGTGAAGTTGGCCCCCGTGGACGAGTGTGACGGACGGCTTTGTGGTGGTTTGACCTCCCGGTGGGACAGCCAATAGGCAACAGGGGGCGGGGCTCAAGGTGACATCGGTCCCGATCGGACAGCCAATAGGCAACAGGGGGCGGGGCTCAAGGTGACATGGCTCCCATGTGAATTTTGAGAACCACTAATCTAAACATAGCTTTGGGTTATATTATTATCTCCTCTTTGGTTCTGTTGAGTTACCGTCAACCATACAACCTACTCATTCAAACATTGTACATTTTTTGTTGCTCTTATTTTTCATTAATGAGGCCT